>JAJAGP010005522.1:0-32371 GCA_025084515.1 Ancistrus triradiatus
ACTAGTGCCTGATGGTTGTTTAGTAGTTCCAGTCATCAGGAGGGGGTTGTGTAATGGTACTAGAAACTGTTGCACTTACATTCCACCAAACACTGTTTCTAAGGGTAACAAAGACCCTAGATCAAATTAAACACGTGGCATCGCTGCTTCAAGCTGATAAGCAGGGTAATTTCTGATAGGACTGGAGTTCATGGTTTCCTAGTTGGAAGGGAATACTTATGTCAACATTACCCACTATGCTTCTCATTATTATCATTATTTGTGTGTTTCTCTTGTGCTGCCAGTGTAGTATGAGTATGTTCCAGAGGCAGTTACAGTATTAAATGCTGCACAAGCTAGCAGAGGTGTTGACCAGTATGTTGGGATGGATGAAGATTCTGTGTCCAAATAATAGACAAAGGGAGGAAGTGTGGAATAAATTTTAATGTCTTAGTATTTAATCCTACTGCATAGTAAGTGAAATGTATGTAATCCTAAGTGTATGTAATCCTAAATGTATGTAATCCTATAACTGTGGGATGCTGCTGTGAAGTGAGTCTGTCTAATGAGTTGTTGTAAAGATGTACAAAACACAGATGTGCCCAAGGTCAGCAAAAGGCCATGGAGTTACGGAGGGAACAGTGTGACCCTGACCCTAGTCATAAAGACCCTTATCTGTCTATAAGTTGGTACACAGAATCTTGTCGTTATCTCTGGTTTTTATCTCTGCTTTTTATCTCTGGGCAGGAGACCCAGCTTGTGATTAACGAGTTGCATATACAGCTTTCCTGTATGCTTAAACCTGCATGTAAACGAACCAGTTAAAAGGTGGAAGCCTTCTACCTCCTTTATCCACTCTCATACAAGTGCTCAGGCATTGCTGTATGTGAGTTGATCTCTGCGCACGCAGATAATAAAAGTTGTCTACTACTCTATTCCAGCACCAGTGTCTGTGACTTTGTTCTCCCACGTTTGAAAAACATCCACCACAGATGATAAATCTAAGAGCGAACTAAAGTCATGGAGTCAAAGTTCGAATAGAATGTGAAGTATTCACATCGACATTAAGTGGCCGGGGTATGATGATAAATCTAAGAGCGAAACTACAGTCATGGAGTCAAAGTTCGAATAAAATGTGAAGTATTCACATCGACATTAAGTGGCCTGGGTATGATGATAAAAATAAGAGCGAAAATAAAGTTTCACACATCTGGGCTTGGGACCAGCACTAGTCTTGGGACCAGCAGGAGTTTTTCTGTAAATGCAATATTACCCAGACACTCAGATAATGGCACCCTCTAGCAGCTGGAGATATCCCTTGACCCACCAAGGCCGATGTGTAACATCAGTTAGACAGATTTTAAAAAACAGCTTTGAGGACAGAGGAGGAAGCGACTGTGCACACTTTGACACCTGGTACATGCAAGGAGAATTTCAGAAACACCTCAGTAGATAAATAAAGACAGGGATTTAATATTATGTTTATTGCAGCTGAATGTGTGTGGGATTAGTGTAAGACTGAAATTATGACTAGACCTTCTGGCATTCAGTAAGGGCACTGGTGTCTCATCCAGCTAATGAGTTCATCATGAGTCCAATCAGACCAGGCTTTACCATGAGCCAACGCATTTTCCCTCATTAAATGGGCAGTGTTTCCATGACTGTTCATAATGCAGCCTTGCACTTTGTGCCTTGTTCTAAAGAATGCCAGAGATTTTTACTATTATCATCTACTGCCCTGAATTCATTCTGTTAATGATTCCTGCAAAATTTGTGGCTTCATAAAGACTATTGTTTTTATTTTGTCTATCTTTTTTTTTCATTGTTGTTGTTGTTGATGTCTGTATGCACATTTAAAGAGCAACAGAATGACCGACCCAAAAAGCCCAGACTTTCTATTAATGCCTCCCAGCACTGTGTATGACTGAATGTCCCTTTTCTGATTTTGAGTGTTCTTTGTGTGCATGACCAATCTTGATTGGCATGCAGAGCAAGTGATATTTACTTGCACTCCATATCCCACACAGCAATTCATGTTACATTGACATTTTACATGCCTGAAGTGATGTGTGTGTTAGTCACCTGGCAATCATGCAAGATCATATCTTCTGATGTTGCAAATGTTTTTTTTTTTTTCAAAAAATATTCACACATGAACAATGTCCGCCACTTTTAGTAAGGTCTGGATTATTCAAAGAAAGTAGCCTCTCAAATTTAGCAGTTTTCATTTATGATCAACAGAATACACAGTGAAACAATCACAAAACAAGTTTCAAATCACATACACAAGACCTACAAGAACTGTTAAGCTCACAGCAGTTTATGCTGTCAATACAGCAAAAGAGAGGACATATAAATACTAAAATTCAAAAGCACGAGCTGCTCCCACAGTTTTGTTGTCCACCATCCAGACACAGGTGGCACCTTCACTACAAACCCCTTTCTCGGTTCCAGTCTGTAGCAGTCCAGGTGTCTTGTTCATGACACCACTGCAAACGAAAGCAATGGTGGCTGGCTGCCAATGGCAGGACACATATTGATAGCTGTGACAACAAATTTTCTTCTGCTAAGTGCCTGGACATGGTAATCATGGTTTGGGCCTGTTTTGCTGCATCTGGGCCAGGATGGCTTGCCATCATTGATGGAACAATGAATTCTGAATTATCTCAAATAATTCTAAAGGAATAGGTCAGGGCATCTGTCCATGAACTGAATCTCTAGAGAAGGAGGGTCATGCATCAAGACAATGACCCTAAGCATACAAGTCGCTGATCTTGCACAAGCACAGAAGACCGATCTGAAAGCAAATGTTCACATACTTTTGCCACTCAATATTATGTAATATTGAATCATTTTCCTCAATAAATAGTATATTTTTCTCTCATTTGTTTAACTGGGTTCACTTGATCTAATTTTAGGACTTGTGTGAAAATATGATGATGTTTTAGGTTGTATTTATGCAGAAATATAGAAAATTCTAAAGGGTTCACCAACTTTCAAGCACCACTGTACTTTAACTTCAGCCTTTTTACCAGACAGTCAGGTCTGCACTGCTGGCAGAAATAAAAGTGCAGAGATGGTGATCATTAATTGTGAAGAATAACAGAGGTTTATAAGTGGTCTCCTGAATGAGAGATAGTGTGTGACTGCCCAAGCCTTTTTGATTAATACACAGCAGAGCTGGCAGCTTTTCCAAAACAATGTGTGGAAAAAAACACTCATTCACAAGTTTGTTAGAATTTGACAGCTATAAGACCAGGTCAGCAAAATCACAACAAAGAGCTATTCAGCACATACCAGATGTTAATGTGAGGAATTTTCTCTTTTGCTGACACCACTACCCTGACGTTTAGACAGCTGTTAGGTTTGACACTTAATAAACAGACCTAGTATTTAAATGACCTCTGTGTTGTTGGTGTAAAACCTGTAGGACTCTTAGTTTGACAGATCTTGTCAGTGCTTAGGAAAATAAGTAATTTCAACTTACTGCATTAAACATGCATTTGGCAGAAAGAAAACAGTACTAAATTTATTATTGTTGTATATGTAGCTAATCATTGAGTGCAGTGGTTTAGTGTGCTTACTAATTTGGTGCTGACTAGAGAAAGACACAACAAAATTGGTTGAAAGACAAGAGAAGGTTTTCTAAATAATGGACATATAGTTGTGTTGCCAGAGGGATATTTACAATCAAACATTGCTGTTAGAACTGCAGTCAGAGTATGCTGAATTACATCCTGCAGAAACATTAAGCATTTTGGTCAGAAGAGCAGGTCTAAGAAGCAGATCATTTAGATGACTAAAATTTATCACTAAAAGCACTAAAATCTGTTTTGGCTTTAGTGCAAAGCACATGTTTTGGCCTGTTGTGTTTGTTTTCATGGTTAACCTCTCCACACAAGTGTGCATGTGTGTGTCCATATTGTACATGTGCACTGTGTGTCTGTTTGAATGTTGTCACACCTTTTGTAGTATCATACTAAATTACCATGTTCACCTCCATATAAGTGTGGTCCTGTTCAGGATGTGTATTATTTTATCATTGTCCTTGGTCTGTATTTGCAATGGCTGTGTTTCTGCATTTCCTTTGGGTTTCCTTTTGAAAAAGAACTTAACTTATAGTGTCTTGTGTTTGTTTAAAAAACAAAATATCTAAAAAAACTAAATCCACTGCTTCGGCTCAAAGCAGTCAGCGTACACCAATAATGCAATGATGTTTAAGTGGGTGGTACACCTCAAATTAATGTTCACATGAATGCCCGGTCCCAGACTTTCCCTGTAGAACTTCACCCAAAGGATCACAGTCCCACTACTGGGTTGTCTTTACCACAGTGCACCCAGGCAAATGGTGCAGAAATACCCAGCCATCCATGTGATGGAAAACAGAACTCATTGGTTTAGATGACTTTCTTCCATTGCTCCAAAGTCCAAATCTAACCCTTGGATTTCTAGCGTCGACAGGGGTTAGCATGGTGAGCACTCTGACTAGGCAGCCCATACTCAGTAGGGGGTGCTGTGATGCACTGTGGCACATTCCTCTGGGAACCAGCATTACACATTTCTGTCACTTGTACCACTTGTACCTTCTCTTCAGGATCCAGACCAGAGCAGATATCCAGAGCATACCAGAGCAGATAGCTCAATGAGCTTTGGGTGCTATCACGCTTCTTGCCAGTTTGTGGTTTGTCCCTCCTCGGATCACTCTCAATAAGTACTTACCACTACTGATTGGGAGCATCTCACAAGCCTTGTTATTTAGCCTAGTTGTCTCACCAACAGTCTATCACTTGTTAAAGTTGATCAGGTGTGTACTCCTGAACATTTCTTTCATATCCAACACAAGAATCTACTATTCACTTACTGATTAATGTTTTTCGTTATTTGATCTGTATATTGTTTTAATGTTTGTGTTAATGAGTGTACATTACAATACCCAATGTAGTTACTGCTATGCTTATGTTTTTAAATATTAGATATTGTCACAAAAAAGAAAATCTGTCTGCCAGTGTATATACACTTATAAAGTGTAATGTTCTGCTGGGACATTTCCTGAGTCTGGCCATTCTTGTAGACCTCAACCTGTGTCTCATTGTTTGGGTTGTTCAGCAATAGCCTAGACTCCCCAGTGTGTTTTAGCTTCATCCCCCTAGCCCTTGCCCTCATGTCTTTTAGCCATTTGCTTTTTTCTTAATAAACGTAACACCTGCAAGTACATGTGTGCCAGAGTAACAGATTTTAATGTTTTGGCTGACTGACATTTTAGCCAGATAACCAAAAGATTAGTGTAACAGTTTAGTAGTAAACCAAATAAGCTGAAACAAAGGTGCCAGTGCAGAACATATTCAGTGGGCCAATATTAAAATCCATAAGTAAAATAATGCAGAAGTAGACAAATATTGTAAGTGACTATGAAAGTAGTTGATTTGTTTAGTCAAACTAAGGTTACTTCTACTGCTAACAATGAAATTCTAGTCAGTTTAAGCAGGATAATAGAGCTTAATTTGCTTATGTATGTTTTACAATGCAAAACATGACAATATGAACATATATACAGAAATGCCAGCTTTCCAAAATACACATCTCCGTAATATCAGAATTTCTCCACTGAGACTGGATTCATTGTATTGATGGATGACAGAAACAGAGTGTACAACAAAATGTGTACACAATACACAAGAAACTAGCACAATGGATAGTGACTGCATGCCTGGGTATACTGAATATTTGCAGTTGTGTTTGTTTATTAAGGAATGAAAATTTCTCAGAAAAGGTTGATGGAATATAGGAGATAATAAGATATGTGGTCACAGGGGTTGTTAAATTCCCAACTTCAAGTTAAGATTGTGCATAAGGTAGTGATGTTATGTGTGTGGGAGTATATGTGTGTGTGCCTCTCCCAGAGAGTCACCGCCTTGTCGTGGTGGAGAGGTTTCTGTGTATCAGGGATCCCGAGAGTGATGCCACTTGGAGCCATGCTCCTGGTAAGGTCACCCTTTGGTTGAGGTGGAGGTGCCAGACAAAATGCAACTCAAGCAAGAATGAAAGAAATCAACAGCGGAGCAGGCAGACAATTGTGTCCAGGTGTAAAGGTGGATCACCACAACAGCTGCGAAGGTGGAGGAAGGCTTCAGCAGAGGGGTACCTCCAGCTGTCATGGAGTACATGCCGTTGGTAGCAGGTTTGTCTCTGTCAAGGACCATGTGGTGGCTGTATGTACACCAGTCTCCTCACATTAAAAGAAGTCATGCACTGGCATCCACCTGCTGGGAAATTAATCCATCTGCACACACCAGTCTCCCAAGTCCTGTGGCGAGTAGTGAGTGGTGACGGGAGCAGGACCAAGAGGTCTGGAAGCTCCTAGTCACAAACTGACTGCTTGAGTCGTTGGAATCTCGGACTGAGGCAAGAGAGTTCTTTGGTACCTTCACTCATGACTGAACAATAATTTTCAGGATCCACACTGCTCACCCCAGTAGGGGAAGGGGTTAGAAAAGGTGCCCTAAAAATTGTCTGCCTCACCAACTTCCTGGCTGGATTATCGCTGTGGAATAAATTTTAATGTCTTAGTATTTAATCCTACTGCATAGTAAGTAAAATGTATGTAATCCTAAGTGTATGTAATCCTATAACTGTGGGATGCTGTTGTGAAGTGAGTCTGTCTAATGAGTTGTTGTAAAGATGTACAAAACACAGATGTGCGCAGGGTCAGTAGTCAGCCATAAAAGAGATGGATTTCAGCGGAGGGAAACAGTGTGACCCTGACCCTAGTCCATAAAGATCCTTATCTGTCATGTGTTGGTACACAGAATCTGGTCTTATTCTCTTGACAGCAGACGTCCAGCTTGTATTTTGAAAACCGAGTTTGCTGATACAACTTCCTGTATTCTTAAACCTTCCGTAAACACCAGTTAAAAGGGGGAAGCCTTCTACCTCCTTCATCCACTCACATACAAGTGCTCGGGCATGTTGTATCTGAGTTGATCTCTGCGCAGATAATAAACATTGTCTACTGCTTTATTCCAGCACCAGTGTCTGTGACTTTGTTCTCCCATATTTGAAAATTCCCACCACAATTTGGCGTCACGAACAGGATCCCACTCATTGAGAGGACGTTGGTCCTGAGAAGGAAAACTGCAGTTTCACCTACCTCGCAGAAAATTGGTTTAGAGAAGAGGTGACCTTTCTGGACGGCGGCCCTCGAGACCAGCTGGGATCCGAATTCTGTGCAAGGAGGTGGACGTGGAGAGCCTGGAAATTGCTGGGTGAGGTTTTAGACAAACGCTCTATACTGTGTGTGTATAGACTAGAACTAGGTGTTCTAAAAGGAAAAGTTTCTTACTGTGTGTCTGAAACGCTCTATACTGTGTGTATATAGACTAGAACTAGGTGTTCTAAAAGGAAAGTTTCTTACTGTGTGTTGGAAACATTTAGAGTAGCAATGGGTCAGGACAATTCAAAAAAGAGGGGATTTGAATTTCCACCACCTATAGTGCAATGCAGTATTCCACCATATGGTAGTTTGATACAGTGTATGAAAATGCACGAGCCAGACAGTTGTGCTCAGATAGAATATTGGGTGAAATATTGTAACTTCCCACCTGAAGGGAGTTTGGATATTGATGTGTTGCAAGCGTTAAAAATACAATTACAACACAACAAGATAAATATGATAAGGCTATAGAATATTGTAAGAATGGCAAGGTAGATAGAAATTGTCCCAATTTCCCTTGGCGACCTGATTTTCAAGCCTATGGGAAAGGGAGACAAGCAGCACGAAAGAAAGCAGTAACTGTCGGCCAGTTTCTTAACTTGTAGAAAGAATGCCTGGATGACTTCCTTCCTCAACCCCCTCTTCCACCACCGCCACCACTGGCCCCTCAGCTACAGGGACCTGAACAGGCGATAGATGAAGGAGGGAATGACGTTGATCTGCTGAATTGGACCCAAGGTGAGGATGGCGTGAACCAAGAGAGTGGTTTTTCTCCTTCACCACCGGTGACTCGGCGAAAGGAAAAAAATCAAGTGGCAAGGCCGAAAAACCTTACATGGGCCCAGTGACGCGGAGAAAACAGAAAAATGAAGATCAGAAGGATCTGGAAACAGTGCTGAAGTCTCTACAGTCTTTGACGAAACAGCAGAAAAAGAACGAAGAGAGGATCCTGGCTCTTCAGAGATGCTCCGAGAATCGGGAAGAGGTGACGTTACCAACACCATTAACACTTTCTGCCCCACCTGTCACGAACGACCCTCCACCATATGCTCTTCCTACAAATAACCCCTCTGTGGATCCAGATGGCATCCAATTCCAGATGCCCAATATTCAGGTCATGGGACCACAAGGACCAGCCTTTGTTTTCCGACGATGGACTATAGAAGACATGAAACAAGTGTCTGAGGAGCTGCCTGGACTTTCTGAAGGGGGACAGAACTTTGTCACGAAAATGAATCTGCTTGTAAGAGGATGGAAACCATCTCTAATAGAGTATGTGCAGTCAGGATGAAACTGGAAAGGACAAAAGTGCATGGTGACCTTCCACAAAATCCTGACATAATGTACAATGAAGCAGCAGACTCCGCTTATCAAAGGGAGGTCCAGCGCCTCAGGGACAGGATAACCGATGTTTTTCCGGTTCGGTTGAACCTGTCCAAGCTGACGCAGTGTAAACAGCAAGATGGACAATCCGTGGCAAATTACCTGCACGAGCTCGAAAAGTTACATATCCAGCATTCAGGCGTGAATAAGCCAGTTGACTACCCAGGTGCGGATATGAGTGCCTGGGAGAACCACCTTAAAGAGAGATTTCTGAATGGACTAAGACCGGAAATACAAATGAAAGTACGTGATGGCTGTGTTGAAGCAGACACAGGCAGGCTGTGTATGCTGTTGCAGTGCATGTTGAAAAAAGACTGGCAGAAAAGTTAAAGAAGAACGCGCAGAAACGAGAGAAGGAGCAATATCAGCTCCAGTGCGCCGTGCTGGAAGCCACAAAACAGAGTATGGAGCTGAACAGGAGAAGAGGAAGAGCGAGGGGGCTAGGCAGAGGACGAGGCAGGGGTGGCAGAACACCGGGACAAAAGGACTAATCCAATTACCAGTGCTATATTTGCCATCAGATGGGACACATTGCAGTAAATTGTCCGAAACAGAACTTCCCAGATCTTGTCTTCGAGGGGGGTGAGGAATGAGGTCGATGGGCTCCAAAGCACACAACCTTTGAATGTGCACCCACCACGCATGAAACTGGTAAGACTGTTCTAAATTATCAAATGGTGATGACAAGACCTTCTGATTTACCTACAGTTATGTTAGAAATTAGTGGTCAAAGTGTCCAATTTTTAGTAGATACAGGAGCTACTATGTCTGTATTATGTAAAGGTGCGATCAAACCTGAACCGTGCTTATCTGGTAGGAAAATGTTTGTAGTGGGAGCGGGTGGAATACCCATGGCAGAGTTTTTCACTGACGAGCTAGACTGTTATTTTAGTGATAACAGCGTATCCCTACAACACGCCTTCCTATTGTCACCAACTTGTCCTGTGAATCTGCTAGCTAGGGATCTAATGTGTAAGTTGAATTTGAAACTTACATGCACTCCTGAGGGTATTGACATCACCACTTTGAATTGTGTGCAAGTTCCATCCCCCCACCACGCGTGTGGTCAGGATGGAATTTGTCTCCCTGTGACCTCTGGGTACCTTATCTTGAATGGTTGCATAGGATCTTTAAGTATGATCAGATTAAGAAACCAGAGGATTTGCATTGCACTGCTAGTGTGGAGAATTGGCCTGTTGATGTGGAACATCTGTGTGAGTTCCAATCCAGAGATACAGAGGTGATCTCTGTCCCAACCTTGTTTGCCGGAAAACAGTGGGCGGGTTGTGTTGTGAACCTGAAGCCAGATCAGGTGGTGTGGTTCCAAGGGGAGGTGCCCCACGTGTGTTTGGCCAAAATGTGTGAGAATGAATGGAAAGACATGTCTGTTTTTATTTTTGATTGCACTCAAATTATTGATTGGAAACCCACAAGCTATACACTCAGGGAATATTCTGAAAGTCACCAAGTTTACAAGTGCACTATTAATTGGTCCTTTCAAGCTCAGGCAGACGTTTCAGAGAGCAATCTTTTGGACTCAATAGAACCATCGCTGTGGGCGAATGATGAATTTGATGTAGGTTTAATGATGGGAGCTCCCGAATTAAAAATCACTCCAAAAAGTGAATACAGACAGTGTACACGCCAATATCCTCTGAAAAAGAAGGCCATCGATGGAATAACTCCTGTTTTCAATAGTTTATTGGAAAGAGGAATTATTGTGGAATGTCCGGATTCACCGTGTCGAAGCCCAATTTGGCCAGTTTGTAAGCAATCCAACCCTGGAGAACCTCCCAAATGGAGATTCGTTCAGGACCTGCAGGGAGTAAATCAGGCAATACATGCTAGAGCTCCAGAAGTTCCAAATCCCCATACTATCCTAGGTCAGATACCAGGAGACACAAAATGGTTCTCAGTAATAGACCTAGCAAATGCTTTTTTTAGCCTTAGGGTACACAAGGATTCTCAGTATTGGTTTGCATTCTCATTTCAAGGGAAGCTGTATACTTTTACCAGAGTACCACAAGGATATGCTGAGTCTCCTTCCTTCTTTAACGCTGCACTGAAGGACAATCTTACTGGCTTCACTTTTCCTGGTGCCAGTACATTGTTACAGTATGTTGATGATTTGTTAGTGTGTTCTTCGATGAATGTACTTCTGACACTGTTGCTCTACTTCATTTCCGAGCACAAAATGGTCACAAGGTGAGCAAGGACAAGTTACAGTTTGTACAACAGACAGTTACTTATCTGGGTCATACTCTGTCTGAAGAAGGGAAGTCCCTAAGTCAGAGTAGGATTTCAGCCATTGCTTTGATTCCAAAACCTTTGACAAAAAACAGCTTTTGTCTTTCCTGAGAATGACTGGATACTGCAGAATGTGGATACCAAATTATGCATCTTATTGTCTCCGCTGCATGACGATGGCTCATAAGAAAACCTCTTACTGCAACCACTAGGTGGCATGTCAGCAAAAGCGGAAGTAGCATTGGGATATTGAAATCTACCTACAAAATGCACCTGTATTGGCTATTACCAAACCAGACAAACCTTTTGAAGCAATTGTTTGATGAAAAACATGGTTATATGACTTCTGTTTTGTTACAAGATCATGGTAATAAACTGCGTCCCGTAGCCTATTTCAGTGGTAAGCTAGACGCAGTGGCACAAGGTTACCCACAATGTTTGAAGGCTGTTGCAGCAGCAGAAAGGGCAGTTGTGGCATCTAGAGATATAGTGGGATACGCCCCAGTCACGTTACATGTTCCACATGCAGTATCCATGATTTTACTGGAAAAGCAAACCTCCCATCTTAGTGCAGCTACATGGCTGAAGTACCACACTCTGCTCACTGAGATGCCTAATGTTAGAGTGAAACGATGTACAGTTTTGAACCCAGCTACCCTCTTGCCCACAGAGCAAGAGGGAGAACCACATGACTGTCTGTGTAAGCTGGACCTGGTTTGCTCACCTCGCCCAGATTTGAAGGACGTTCCTCTTGACAATGCTGACCTTATTCTTTTTGTAGATGGTTCCAGCTCCAAGAACCAGAAAGGAGAAACAAGAACTGGATTTGCTGTCGTAACCCTAACTCACACTTTGCTTTCAGGGAATCTTCCTTCACAATACTCAGCACAGGCAGCTAAGTTGATTGCACTGACCGAGGCCTGTAAGTTAGCAACTGATAAAACTGTGAACATTTATACCGATTCCAGATACGCTTACGGTGTCTGTCACGACTTTGAAACCCTCTGGCGACAGAGGAACTTTCTGACATCTTCAGGTAAGACTATTGCACACCATAAATTAGTGTCTGCGCTTCTGGATGCCATTCTACTACCAAAAGCCTGTACACAGGAAGCTCTGGGTAATGCTAGTGCTGATGCAGTAGCAAAGGAAGCAGCTATAGGTAGTAATACATTTGCTGTACAAGCCGTAGTACTGGAGCCTGTTCAGATCACACCAGTGGAAATTCAGAAACACAGAACAGCCAAGGATGTCATAGCCTGGCGTAAAGCCGGATGCACCTTTGATGGCACTATTTGGACAGGCCCAAACAGAAAGCCTTGCTTGCCCTCTTTCTACTTTCCTCATTTTGCGAAAATGGCCCACAGGGTGGACCATTGTTCGAAGGGAGGTATGGTAGAAATGGTTAGGTCATAGTGGTATGCCAAAGGCTTCTCTAATTACTCACACAGTACTCACACAATTTTTCTCAAAAAATGTCTCGCGTGTTTAAAAACAATTTGAGCAGGAGCAATCAGACATGAACATACTAAAGGGCACCCAGAACCAGATAAGCCATTTGACTATTTGCAAATGGATTTCATTGAATTATCACCTTGCCAAAAGAAAAGGTATGTGCTTGTGATCATTGACATGTTCTCCAAGTGGGTGGAAGCTTATCCTACCACCCACCAAGATGCACTGACAGTGGCAGAATGCATCCTAAGGGAGGTGATTCCTAGATTTGGACTCCCCAGGAAGGTTTTGTCTGGTAACAGCCCGGCATTTGTGGGCAAGGCACTCACCTACATTAGTGACATGATTGCCACTACACAAACATTGTACATTGTACATATCACCTTGCGAGTGCAGGTCTGGTGGAGAGAACAAATAGTACCATTAAACAAAAACTGACAAAAGTTTGTCATGAGACAGAATTGAATTGGGTAGAGACCCTCCCCTTAGTATGTATGGGAACTAAACTCTCCGCATTTGAAATTATATTTTGGCGACCCTCAAACACCAGCTGCACTCCAAATGAGATACTGACCCTAGAGGATAATCACATGCAAAGGTATTGTGCTACGTTGTGTTCTGTTTTGTCTGATGTGTGCAGGAGGGTGAAAGAGACACTTCCTAGCCCAGCAGTAACTGGACACATGGTGAAACCAGAGGATTGATTCTTACAAAGATCTACAAGAGATCGAACTGGAAAGCTGATAGGTGGCAAAGACCTTTTCAAGTGCTTCTAACAACACACACGGCTGTGAAGATCGCTGAGAGAGGTACCTGGATTCATATCAGCCATTGTAAACGGGCTCCTAAGCAAAAGCTGGAACACAATAAGTGCCGTAAAGTAATAAACCTGTTTCCTACCCCTAATAGCCGCAGGAAAAGTGGGCCCGGAATACGTGGGTCATTGACCTGCCCCGGTAACAAGCTGCACAAGAAGGGATTAGAGGAAGGAAAAGGTAGTTGTAAACATGGCAAAACAAGCAAGACTGTTGCCTAAAGGCTGCATAATGGTGCCAGCCGTCATGATCCTCCTCCTCTTATTGGTGGGAGGGGCAGTGTTCACTCTTCTTACTGGTAAACCGGATGATTCAATCACTGAGCATCCTATTCAGAGTTTACGAGACCCGAGGATAATATGTTTTGGAAGTATGCTAACTTCACTGCAAAAAGCACCACAAATAGTGACGACATCTGCCTTGTGTGCGCTCTGATGCCGCACGCCAGCAGCCAGCCTTTCATCTACAGTCTGATAAATAACCCCGTAGAGGGTGTTGCAAGGGGATGGAACAAGCTAAGAGAACAAAACGTAGCAGTGGAGCGTCGCTTTCTGAGGAAAAACCCTGATCCACTGCTACCTCAATCCATAGTAGTCCAAAAAAAGGAAAACGCATTTTCCTTTTTGTGTCTGGCAAAATGATAGTTCAGCGGTGGTGAAATGTGAGGACAAAGGACGCTATGACCTCTGTACCCATACCAACGAAACCATGTCCATATTTGTAGGACTGGAAGAAGACGTTTGTGAGAACTCTTTTGACCTTAAGGGAGCTTCTGAAACCCCGTTGCGCGGACCAAACGCCACGCTTTTTAAAACTGTAATTTTTCACAACACCAGGGTGAACATTTTTATTCCAGATTGGCACTGGTGGTGTGGAAATAGACTGCTCATGTACTTTCCAGTAAATCAAAGAGCTTGGTGTGCATCGGTACGTCTAGACGCACACGTAAAGATTTTTATGGGAAGGACCAGGGCAAACGGTAGGAATAGGCGTGACGTTTCTAGCACCACTGACCTAAAAGTATCCTCAGAGCATAGACTGGGGGGTGTAGCAAAGGTAAGACAACAATTAAATAAGGTCCACTATAGGTTGGCTATGTTCGTAAATTCTACAACCGATGCAATTGAGGGAATTAAGCAAGAATTAACTGCCTTACAGTTAATGACCACACAGAATAGAATTGCTCTCGATATTCTGTTAGCCAAAGAAGGTGGGGTTTGTGTAATGGTAGGTCAACATTGTTGCACTTACATTCCACCAAACAATTCGTCTGAGGGTAACATAACAAAGGCCTTAGACCAAATGAAACATGTGGCATCGCTGCTTCGAGCCGTTGAGCAGGGTAGTTTCTGGTGGGACTGGAGTTCATGGTTTTCTGGTTGGAAGGGAATACTTATGTCAACATTACCCACCATGTTTCTTATTATTATCATTATTTGTGTGTTTCCTTTATGCTGCCAGTGTGCTATGAGTATGTTCCAGAGGCAGTTTCAGTATCAAATGCTGCATCAGCTGGCAGAAGAGTTGCCCAACAGGTTGGGAGGTGAAGATGAGTATGAGACCATACAAGAATTCAATATGATAGAAATGCCCCAGACTAATCACAGCCTTCCCTTTGTTGTGAGTAGTAATTAAAATGAAAGGAATATGGAGGGCTAATGAAGTCCTGACGAAAGCTTGGCATGTTGGGATGGATGAAGATCTGGGTGTTCCAAATAATAGACAAGGGAGGAATGGTGGAATAAATTTTAATTCTTAGTAATTTAATCCTACTGCATAGTAAGTAAAATGATGTAATCCTAAGTGGTAGTAATCCTATAACTGTGTGATGCTGTGTTAAGTGAGTCTGTCTAATGAGTTTGTTGTAAAGATTTAGTCGAAAAGCACAGATGTGCCCAGGGTCAGTAGTGCAGGCCATAAAGAAGATGAGTTACGGAGGGAACAGTGTGACCCTGACCCTAGTCATAAAGATCCTTATCTGTTCGATGTGTTGTACACAGAATCTTGTCCTTTATCTCTGGACAGCAGACCTCAGCTTTATGACGGTGCGGATACAATTTTTTTTTTTCTTTCTGTATGCTAAACCATGCTACGAAATCAACCAGTTAACAGGGGGAATCCTTCTACCTCCTTCATCCACTCACATACAAGTGCTCGGGCATGTTGTATCTGAGTTGATCTCTGCGCAGATAATAAACATTGTCTACTGCTTTATTCCAGCACCAGTGTCTGTGACTTTGTTCTCCCATATTTGAAAATTCCCACCACAATCGCATCCAGTTGGATCTCCTCCATGCGGTCAAAAACAAAAATAAGAAAAATGCACTTTGGTGCCTGGAATGTAGAATCCCTTATGGACAGTAACTCCTGTGAGTGGCCAGAGAGATGGACTGCCTCTGTAGCAAGGGAACTATGAAGATTAAACATTGACATTGCAGCTCTATCTGAAACTAGACTGAAGGACAACTGTGGGTGGATACACATTCTTCTGGAAAGGAAGGCCTGCCAGTGAATCCAGGATACATGGGGTTGGCTTTGCCATCAAGAACAGTGTAGTCAGACAGCTTACTGAACTGCTCCAGGGATTCAGTGAACGCTTGATGACAGTTAGATTAAAGCTGGTTGGCAACCAGATGACTACTGTTGAGAGTGCATATTCCCCCACTTTGGAACCACAAGAGGACATCAAAGGGGCCTTTTACGCCAGTCTGGACAATATTCTGACAGCCACCAAAGCAATCTATGGACCCAGCTATTGTGGACCCAAATGACAAGCAGAAAATCCTTAAGACAGAGGAGGAGATCAAGGCCTGCTGGAAGGAGCACTTTGAGAAGCTACTAAACCAGAGAACAATGGTTGATGAGGAGGTGCTTGATAAAATCCCACAATATCCCATGAAGGAAAGCATGTGTTATCCTCCCAGCCTGGCAGAGTTTTCCAGTGCTATCTCAGCACTGCGCTACAACAAGGCCACTGGTCCTGATGGAATACCAGCTGAGATCCTGAAGGCTGGAGGGGCTGACCTCATTTGTCATATACATGCTGTCATCATTAAGATATGTGACATAGAGGAGATCTCAATGTGGTTTCCATCCTGCTCGTGGCACCACTGACATGATCTTCACAGCAAGACAGCTGCAAGAGAAATGTAAAGATCAAAAGCAACCACTTTACATGGCCTTTATAGACCTCACCAAAGCTTTTGACTGTGTCAACCAGCAGGCTCCCTGGAAAATCCGGTTAAAATGTGGATGCCCATGAAAATATATCAGAGTACTAAGACTCTTACATGACAACATGGTGGCGGCTGTCCTTTATAATGGCAGTGAGACTGAACCCTTCAGTGTTGAAACTAGTGTGAAACAAGGATGCATCATTGCCTCTACCCTCTTTGCAGTCTTTATAGCGGCCATCCTCCATCTCACTGGACACAGTCTACCCACCAGTGTCCAGATCATGTACAGAACTGATGGCAAGCTGTTCAATCTAACCTGCTTTAAAGCCAATTCCAAGCTCTCCTTCACATCTATCACAGAGCTGCCATATGCAGATGACAATGTTATTGTAGCCCACTCAGAAGAAAAAGCACATTTTAAATGTTTTTTTCCAGAGCCTATAAACTCCTTGGTATAACAATGAAAATCAAAAAGACCAAGGTTCTCCACCAGCCCTCACCGGATACCCCACGATAACCACTGATGGTGAGCAACTTGAAAACGTGGATCACTTTTCCTGTTTAGGAAGCCACCTCTCCTCAAAGGCAGACATTGACAGTGAAATACACCACTGTATCAGCTGTGGCAGTGAAGCCTTTGCAAATGCGAAGCTTTGAAAAAGAGTCTTTGAAAACCCTGATCTCCTACCAGCAAAGGTGTCTATGGAAGATCCTGCACATAAGTTGGGAAGAGTGGCGGACAAACATCAGTGTCCTTGATGAGGCAAAAACTGACAGTATCGCCACCACCATCATGAAACACCAGCTAAGATTGACAGGTCACGTAATTTGTATGTCTGACACTCAATATCAAAGCAGGTCCTCTTCAGGGCAGTGAGCACCTGGAGGACAGAAAAATCTCTACAAGGACAACATCAGATACAACCTGACAAAATTTTATATTAACATTTCAAACTGGGAAGATACAGCTGAACATAGAACCGCATGGAGAAACAGTCTACATACAGGTGCTATTTTATATGAGGACAATCTCTGACAGGCTGCCAAAGACAAGGGACAGCAAAGAAAGGAAAAAGTCACCTCCAAACAGGTCCCCCACATCCTACATCTAGTACCTTACACCCATGCCCAGACTGCAGCAATGTTTGTGACTCCAGAATTGGCCTTTTTAGCCAATCTGAAGATCCACAAAAAGGACCCCACAGGAGGACCATCATACTCAACTCTGAGTGATTGCTGATGATATGTGTGTGTTGGACAGGGTAACGGCTATTGATGATTTTCTTCGAGTGGATTAAATGTCACATTGAAAAATAATTTTATTATAGCACCCCCTCCAGAGAATAATCTTGTACACACCCCAAGTAAATCTTATTGTTCAGACACAAATGTGCACTTTTGACTCTTGTTTCATAGAGAACAGATTTACAATGAAATAATGATAATGCAAAGTGGTAGAATGAGAAAACCTGAAACAGAACTTGTAAAAAACCTCTGAAAATATTACATTTTTGCATCCCTTTTGGTCAATTAGCAAGAACCTACAAGTTTCATATTGCTCCCATTGGTATATGCTGGTTAGTGCTTTTCTGGAAATTGTTTAGCTGGTGAACTTGAGTGGTCTTGCTTGTATTGCTGATAGTTTGTTTATTTAGTGTAACTCTTCAGCATCAATGGCCATTCAATGACAGACACCAGGTTGCATCAGCACTCAAGGTTATATCAAAGCTAGTCAAATATGTACTCTGATCAGGGACAATTCTATGTAATCAATTAACCGAAAGTTAACCTTTGGACTGTGGAATAAAACCAGAGCACCCAGACTCCACAGCGAAAGGACCAGGCTACTCCACCTGGGATCGAACCCAGGACCTTCTTGCTTTGAGATGACAGTGTTACCCACTAAGCCACTGCTCGTAAAGTTGGTTGACTAGCATACCAGTGTGCAAAACACAACCTATACTGGTCTTTGCAATGTTTTAAGCAGGGATTATTTCCACTTTAAATGCAATAGCATGTACAACTAAAAATGTGCATTTCCTGAAGGATGTTGATATCTCTAAAACTGCGGGATGAGATACGTGGCAAAAATCCTACAGAAAAATAAGCACAAAACTAAATTATAAAATTAACTAGAAAAGTGCATTTCTTGAAGGAAACACAGTACAGTTGCGCAGCTAAAGTGGTTTCCAGTTGCTAGGCTCTTGCTAAATGGTCAACAAGGTGCAACAATTTTGGTTGGGCAGGGCTACATTGCTGCTAAGTCATTACTACATGCTTGCTATGGTTTGCCAGGGGGTTCCTGGGGTGTTGCTAGGTGGTTGCTATGGTGTCACTATAGTATTCCAGCTGGTTGCTATACTATCCCAGAAGTTGAATCTGTTCATCTAGACATAGATTTTGTCGGAGAAACGTTTCATCACTCTTCTAAGTGACTTCTTCAGTCTCAGCAGTTGGAAAACTTTCCCAATCTTATATTCAGCACTTTTGCATAACGACTGGTACCAGCACCATTGCATAACAATGGGACTGGTGATCAGTTTAATATGCAAATTGACATAGCCATTAACAACAATGGCCACGTGTGCCATTCACACAGGATTGGGGAAGGGCTGAGATGTCTCTGTTGAAAGATGGTGAAAGGTGCACTCTGAGGTCCTCTCCTCGGTTCAGGGGTGGACGTTCCCTTTTTACAAAAATGGCTTCTTTTACTCCGCGTTCAAACCATCGTTCCTCCCTATCAAGGATCTGCACGTCTTCATCCTTGAAAGAGTGGCCACTGGCCTGTAGGTGGGTGTAAACCACAGAGTCCTGACCTGATGAGGTAGCTCATCCGTTTCGCCAGTGGCTGTTTGGTTTCCCCGATGTACAATTCCTGGCAATCCTCCCGGCACTTAATAGCGTACACTACATTGCTCTGTTTGTGCTGGGGGACCCGATCCTTGGGGTGGACCAGTTTCTGGCGTAGCATGTTTTGGGGTTTGAAAGCCACTGAGATGCGGTGTTTGGCAAAGATGCGTCTCAATTGTTCAGATGTTCCTGCCACATATGGAATCACCACTGGTTTATGCTTAGACTGCGGTTGTTTTTCTCTTGTCGATCTGCTGGAGTACTGTTTGGGCATCTTACCGGCTTAAGGCCCAGTTCAGATAACCACATATGCCCAGGGCCTGCTTAATGTGAGATTTCTCTCCATCCTTGCCTGCTGTGTCAGTCAGTGGGGACGCTGTCTGCTCAGTGGTACAGTGTCCTGATGACTCCTAGTTTGTGCTCCAGTGGATGATGAGAGTCAAACCTTAAGTACTGATCCGTATGTGTTGGCTCACGGTAAACATAGACTTTGGATGAGAATTGATGCCAGAAACTTTGCTTTGCCTTGCTCAAGGACCCAACAGTAGCAGCTTGGCAGAGGTGGGATTTGAACCCTGAATCTTCTGGTCCATAGTCCAGTACCTTACCCACTAGGCTACCACAGTCCCTGAGTTGATCAAACACAATGGGCCGCAATGGCACATCCTGTTTATGTATTTTAGGTAAACCATACAGACTAGGTGTAGCCTCCCCTGGGTATAATCTGTAATACAGAGGCCAGTCAATAACATTGTCCTGTTCTAAAAACTCCAGACAATCTATCACCTTCCTCTTGTACCCACTACCAGGATCTCGTTTCAGGGGCTCATAAGTGTTAGTGTCTCTAAGGAGAGTCATAACTTTCTCATGATAGTCTGTCTGGTTTAATAAAACAGTGCACCTACCTTTGTCTGCTGGAAGGATGATGATGTCATTATCCTTACTGAGAGTCGTGAGTGCATTCCTTTCCTCTTTGCTAATGTTGGACGGCGGTGGCTTAGCATTGCTAAGGCAGGCTGAAACGTTCATTCGCAGTTGTTCTGCTTCCATGTCCGCAATGTTATTGTTGCGGATTGCTGTTTCCGTGGCTGTAATCAGTTCCACTAGTGGAACGTAACGTAAACACTCTCAAAAAGTCTGTTTTAATAACCTCATTAGTATAAACACAGATAACTGCCAAAGAAATAACAACATTAGACTAAAGCTAGGATTACTTAACATTAGATCACTTACAAAGAAAGCAGTGATTGTAAATGAAATGATCACTGATAAACGCTTACACGCTCTCTGTCTCACTGAGACTTGGATTAGACCTGATGAATATTTAGCCTTAAGTGAAGCCTCACCTCCTGGATACAGTCATGCTAGTCACCCTCGTCCTAATGGTCGGGGGGGAGGCATAGCCACAATTTTTGACAAAGAGTTAGGTGTTACAGCTAAATCCCATTACAAGGCTAATTCTTTTGAAATACTGATTCTTAATGTGACTGATCCATCCTTATGGAAGTCAAAACCACACTCTTTTCGCTTACTTATCACAATTTAACACGCCCTCCTGGTTTCCCTATTCAGAATTTCTTCAAGATTTGCTAACTTTCTTTCCTGCTTACTACTGTCAACAGATAATGCTTTAATTGTAGGTGATTTCAATATTCACTTTGACAGTGAGCAGGATCCACTTAAAATTGCTTTTGAGGTCATCTTAGAATCCATGGGTATCACTCAGAATGTGATGGGAAAAACCCACCGCTGTAATCATACTTTAGATCTAATATTAACATTTGGTATCAATATAGATAGCCTTGATGTTTTCCCACAAAGTGATTTGATTTCAGATCATTATCTTTTAGTATTTGAGCTATCTCTAATAAATAAAATCCCTCTGCCTCGTTATCACACCAAGCGCACTATCACATCTGCTACTCCAGCTGCGTTTATTAAAAACCTACCAGACTTAAAATATAATACACTTATGGAGCCCGATCATCTTGAGTGTGTAAATGACCAATTAGAAAGTGTGTTTTGCTCAACCCTGGATATGATTGCTCCTGCTAGGGTCAAACCCATTAGGGAAAAAAGGCTAGCACCATGGTATAATGACTACACTCATACCTCAAAGCAAACAACGTGGCGCCTAGTGCGCGAGTGGCGACATAAGTCTCCTCAATCATAGAGAAAAATAAGAATAATCCAAGATTTCTCTTTAATACAGTCTCCAAATTAACAGAAAACCCCACAGAAAGTGATTCTCCCATTCTGTGTAATTTTAACAGTAATGATTTCATGACTTTCTTTAATGATAAAATAGAAAACATTAGGCATAAAACTCGATGCTCATCACATCACTAAACTATTCAGCAACCTTCCAGGTGCAGCACTAGTGAAGACATCTGTTTAATGAGCTGTAAATCAAGCCTAGAATTTTTTACCCCAATTACTATTACTGAACTATCCGCACTGATCAGCTCGTCTAAGTCATCAACATGTTTATTAGATCCAATTCCTACACGTTTACTCAAACAAGTATTACCTAGTATTATAGAGCCACTGTTAGTTATTTTAAATTCATCCCTTACCTTTGGTTATGTGCCCAAATCCTTTAAGTCAGCTGTTATCAAACCACTGATTAAAAAAGCCAATATTGACCCTTGTGTGATATTTAATTATAGACCAATTTCATATCTACCATTTCTGTCCAAAATCTTAGAAAAAGCCATCTATCAGCAGCTCTGCAGTTATCTCCAAAGGAATGAAATTTATGAAACATTTCAGTCTGGCTTCAGGCCCCATCATAGTACTGAAACAGCATTAATTAGGGTACTAAATGACTTGTTAATGTGCTCAGATAAGGGATGTGTTTCTTTTCTTGTTCTGTTAGATTTAAGTGCAGCATTTGACACTATAGATCATGATGTTTTATTAAACAGACTAGAAAATACTGTAGGTATTAAGGGATCAGCACTTTCTTGGTTTAAATCCTACTTTACCAACTGGTACCAATTTGTTCATATAAATAATCTAAGGTCTAAGCTCTCAAAAGTGAAGTATGGCGTGCCTCAGGGGTCAGTGCTTGGCCGGACAATCAACAAAATCGAGGATTGTGTAAAGGAAATAAAAGTTTGGATGTTATTTAATTTTCTCTTACTTAACTCAGATAAAACTGAGGTTCTGTTAGTGGGACCCAAGGCTGTGAGAGACAGGTTGGCTACATCTATCCTAAATCTAGATGGCTGTCCAGTATTGCCCAGTCCGTCTGTAAAAAACTTAGGGGTCACATTTGATTCAGATCTCCCCTTTGATGCACACATTAGCAGCATCACTCGAATTGCTTTCTTTCAATTACGTAATATCGCTAATGATGCTAATGCTATCTCTTTTAATGTTGCAGAGAAACTGGTTCATGCGTTTATAACCTCAAGGCTGGATTACTGTAACGCCTTACTTACTGGATGCTCTAGTAAATAAACTTTAGTTAGTTCAGAATGCAGCTGCCCGAGTGCTATCTCGAACTAGAAAATTTGATCATATCACTCCTGTTCTATCATCACTGCACTGGTTACCAGTCAAATTCCGTATTGATTACAAAATACTTCTTATAATTTATAAAGCTCTACATGGCCTGGCCCCACATTATCTGAGTGAACTCTTAGAGTTTTACAATCCAACTTGTCTGCTTCGTTCTCAGGGTACAGGACTTCTTTTAGTTACTAGAATTAAAAAAGTCACAGTCGGGGGAAAGGCTTTCTCATACATGGCCCCCCAACTATGGAATAAACTTCCCACTTTCGTTCGAGACTCAGACACTCTCCAAAGTTTTAAGTCTACGCTAAAGACATACTTATTTACAAAGGCTTTTGACAAGATTTAGATCAGGATGCATGGCTTGGGTCACTGGAGCCAGAGTCTGGAGTCATGTCTGGCCTGCCTGCCTTGTCCGCTACCGGGAGTGTCGAGTGGCGGTCTGGCTGAACTGGGCCTTCGGTCGCTCATGACTTGACTCATGCATCCTTGCCCTTAGAATAAGGGCAGAGCTTGGGGTTCCATAGTCAAAGAGTCTTATGGTGATCAGAGACATTGGGTCTGTCTTCTGCCGCTCGTGGGTTGCTCAATGTCTCGGGTGATCCCTCTTGGCTTGTGTTTCCTACCATTCTCTCCTCTTCTAGCTTTCAGCTTTTCTAGCTATGCTGCTATAGGCGTAATGCTGCGGGGGTCTCATGCTACACTGGGGCATCAGTATTGACATGGCATCATGATTGTTAATAACCAATGTGCTCTTAATCAATAACTAATTAGCATTTTCTGTTTCTCTCCGAGCTGTGTTCCCCCGGCAGTTCCGGGCCCCTACACATGATGTTCATCTGATGGAGCTCTCACTTTCATCATTCATCAGCTCCAGCCCGCATCATAACCCGGGCTACACTTAATGTCGATTTGGCATAATTCATGCATTTTAATTCGACCATGACGCCATGACTTTAGTTTTGCGCATCTTAGATTTATCATCATACCCCCGGCCACTTAATGCGATGTGAATACTTCACATTTTAAATTCGAACCTTTGACTCCATGACTTTGTTCACTCTTAATTTATCATCATAACCCGGGCACTTAATGTCGAAGTGCATACGTTCACATTCTATCGAACTTTGGACACTCGTCATGACTTTAGTTCGCCTCTTAGTAATTTATCATCTACGCTCGCCCAAGGAGGTTGGGTCCCTTTTTGAGTCTTGGTCCTCCCAAGGTTTCTTCCTAGAACTAGGGAGTTTTTCCTTGCCACTGTCGCCCCAGGCTCTGACAAAATCTTTGTCCAGATGAACAGATTCAACTTCTGGGATTTTCTTACCTGGATTATTGAGCTTGCATCAAGACGTTGCTATACTATATTAATAGACATTTAACTCTAACCTATTAATAGACATTTTCTATGTTTTATATAACCATACATGTTAGATGTATGAATATATCTAATGCCTTTGACAAATATTATAGAATCACTACACTTTTAGTTAATAGCAAATAAACAAATCACAGATATGACACCAAACAATTTTGTTTAATAGCTGAACATTCTAGCTTCATGAAGCATTACTAAACCAAACTAAATAATCTTAATTAATGTATTTGTTCTAAAATCATGTAGAGGAAAACATTATGGAATCACTCAATGATGAGGAAAAAATATAGGCATCATCAACCAGAAAATCACAATTAATTCTTTGTTGTTCCTCCTAAAGCTTTAATAACAGCCTGAATTCTTTGATGAGTGTAGTGTACTTGACTAATGAAAAACAATATTTGTTTACTTGTACAAAGTAGAAAAGCTGATTTAGCAATCTAAATGTGGTGATTGCCAGGGGTAGTCTATTATCTGATATTATGCATATTACATAGTATCAATTGTATGTTGTAGTGATGAACTGGTAAAATTCCAGAGATAGAGCGAAAATGTGCATAAAATTTTACTTGACCACTGAACTCAGTTTTGCTGTGAGACCTGAACCTTTGGTAAAAGTAAAAAGCTTACAAAAAGGTAAAAAGTTTAGATTAAGCCTTGTTATTAATTACCTTAATCTAACACTGACAGTTCTAAAGGATGTTTTCTGAAGGAACTACAACGGTGCTTGAAATGTGTCAAATGGAAAGAATTTTGCTTGTCACCCAATACTTTTCGCTGCATGGTGGGCATGTTCAAGGATGCGAGTTCAAATACTTTTGGCCATGTGGGGGGTATTCCATTACATATGGTCATGTGCAGGGGCATGTCCCAATGCATTTGGCTGTGTGTGGAAGCATGTCCAAATATTTTTGACCGTGTGCAAGGGTGTGTACCAACACTTTTGGCCGCTTGTGGGCATATGTCCTAATACTTTTACATGTTTATGTATCAGTATATGTAATAACAGGTCACTGAGTCTCACTGAGTGCTCTGTGGTGACATCATCGAATTCAGTTACAAGTTGAATTTTGTCAGTTAAAATCTGAATCTGAATATTCCGTCAACGCATTTTTATGGGAGATATTTAATTTTTAAACTTAAATGTATTACAAATGATAAATCAAATGGACTCCAAAAGACATAGCACACCACACATCATGATTATCTATCCAAGGGGTTGCTATGTGGTTGGTAGGTGGTTGCCATGGTGTTGCTAGGTGGTTGCTAAGGTATCCCAAGTGATTGCTAAGGTGTTGCCAGGTGGTTGCTATGGTGTCCTAGTATTTTTGGCCACATGCAGGGACGTGTCTTGATATTTTGGCCATGTGTAGAGGCATGTCTTAATACTTTTAGCTGTGTGGGGGATGTGTCCAAGTACTTTTAGCTACATGGTGGTGGGTGGTTGCTAAAGTGTTGCTAGGCATGTTGCTAGTGAGGTATCCCAGGTGGCTATTATGGTGTTCCTAGGTGGTTGCTACGGTATTCCAAGTGGTTGCTAAGGTGTTGCTAGGTGGTTCCTATGGCATTGCTAGTTGGTTGCTATGGTGTTGCTAGGTGGTTACTAAGGTATCCCATGTGGGTTCTAAGGTGTTGCTAAGTGGTTGCTAGGCAGTTGATATGGTCTCCCAAGTGGTTCCTATAGCATTGCTAGTTGATTGCAATGTGGATGCTATGTGGTTGCCATGATATCCCAGGTGGTTGCTATGGCATTGCTAGTTGGTTGCTAGGTGGTTGCCAGGGTGTTGCTACGTGATTGCTATGGTATCTCAGGTGGTTGCTATAGTGTTGCTAGGTGGTTGCTAAGTTATCCCAGGTGGTTGCTAAGGTGTTGCTAAGTGGTTGGTAGTTGCTAAGTGGTTATTTCTATGGTGTCCCAGGTGGTTGCTAGGTGGCTGGTATGGTGTCCCAATTGGTTGCTATGGCATTGCTATTTGGTTGCTTTGAGGTTGCCATGGTATCCCAGATGGTTGCTACGGCATTGCTAGTTGGTTGAAGGGTGATTGCCATTGCATTGCTATGGTATCTCAGGTGGTTGTTATGGTGTTGCTAGGTAGTTGCTAAGGTATCCCCGGTGGTTTTACCTGCATGTGATGACATGTCCCAATACTTTTGGCCGAGTGTGATGGCGTGTCCCAATACTTTTACAGGTTGAGGTATCAGAAGATATACCTACAGGTCACTGAGTGCCCTGTGGTGACATCATCATTTCAGTTACAATTTGAACTTTGTTGGTTATAATTATACAGTGCTTAAAAATCACTGCATATTATTATCTCTGATACTTCTTTTAAATTATTGGCGATTCGTCTTCTTCTTCTTCTTCTTCTTCTTCTTCCACACATTTCTACAATTAATGCAGCTTGAACCATTTAACGTACAGACACGGTTCAAACACCATATCATACAGTGTTTTTCAAGCACTGTATAATAAAGCAGAAGCTCTGCTGGCTTGTTCGTAAGAACTAACTACTGGTAATGGCAGTTCATGAAGGCCTGGGTTCAAATCCTGGATAGTGCTTACAATGTGAATGTTGAGTGGTTAATTTCCAGATCTCTGCAAGGGTTGACTCTGACTGACAGGGTGTACCTTTGCCTGTGCCCATCAAATTCTTCATTGGGTTGCAGACCCTTCTCCATTGCATTGACTAGGATAAGCAGGAGTAAAATGGGATGCTTTGCTTTTGCATTTATATAACATGAAAAACAATGTGTCAGAATGAGTTTGTACCCACCCCCATTTAATAAAATGATTAACCTCTATTTAATAACACAACATCAGTGGCTTCTTATAAGGTTGAAGACATGATAAAACAAGGAATCTAAGACCATTTTTCAGTACATAAGCTCTGCATATGTCAATTAAGAAAAAATCATCAGGATGAGTAAGCCATTCATTTATTCATTCAATTTCTTAACTGCTTAACCCTGGACAAGGTCATGGGAGAGCCAGTGCCTACCCGGCAGAACAGGGTAGAAGTAACCCTAGACACAGTGGCAATCCATCTGAGGGCACATACACTTGGGCTGCTTTAGCGCAATCAGCAACCCTAAAGCATGTCTCTGGACGTTATCTGGAAAGCGGAGCAGCCAGAGTAAACCCATGTGGACACGCAGACTCCACAGAGACCTCTCCACCTGGGATCGAACCCAGGGACCTTTTTGTTGTGAGACGACAGTGCTACCCACCGATCCACTGCGCCACCCTGAGTGAGACAAGGCAATGAATATATACTAAATAAACTCCATAGTCAAACATTTGTGTGCACCCAAAAGTATGTCCATTCCAAAACATATGTATTAGTGTGGATTTTGGTACACACATGCTGATCTAACAGCTTTCACTCTTCTAACAGGCCTTCCACTAGATTCTGGAAGAGGTCAGGCTCTGATGATGGACAATAAGCCTTGGCTCACTGTTGGCATTTCATTTCATTTCAAAAGTGTCTCCTGAAGTTGAGGTCAGATATGTGTCCTTAATAGCAATATTCTTAAATACTGGCAAACAATTTCTTTTTGGACTTAGTTTTAAGAGAGCAGAAGGCTGATGGCTTGTTGGGGGGTGGTGGTTGTAACCCAATAAAGGTGAGATGTAAACCCATTCTACTGTCACTGATTGTCCATGCCTGATGCTTCATATTATTGGCATTGATGACAGATCACTTATTAGAAAGGGTGTCCGCAAACAATAGAGCATGTCTGCTAATTTAGTGGAGCACGGATATATAATCTATTGTGCAAATAAATGTCCACACTGGATTTTACTTAGAGTCTCAAGCATGCTATGGATGGCACTATAGCTTTCAAACTCATGGAATCTCAAGACTCTTTTTTTATTGTGTCACAGTTGAAAGTTTCTGTAAGTATGAAAAAAGTATGAACATTGCGCTGAATTGCAAGGTCTCCAGTCTCTTTGTTTTGACTTAGTCATTAATGCAGAGAGAAAATTTAAATAACAAAGGATTCAAAACTCAAGTGTGTTTGGGGTGTTGAGGGATTTCATTTTTTTCCTATTATTATTTGATGAATACGGTAAAAAAACAAAGGTAATTTTCAGAGATGACGGTCATGATGAGAGTGGACAATGTGCGAGTAAGGTCATATAGGTGTGTGGGTGTGCATGATGTGGTGCAGACATGTCGACTTAAATGAGGCAAATTATGAGCTGTTGGATATGGAATAATGCACCGAATAAAATGAATTTGTGAGGGAGAAAGACAAAAAAGAAAAAAATAGATGAGAGTCACATGTACACTGGGGAAAGGCCCTGACACTTTGACAGAAGTAATTAAACTATGGCTGGCTCTTCAAAACTCTCTGCTAAAAGTCCAACACAATTACAAGTGTTCAGATCACAGGAAGGAGTCATGCAGGGCACATCCCTCGCTGCCTGTCTCTTTCCATATGCTTCTTTTGATTTTGACACCAATTAAATTTTTGGAGGAGCAAGCATGAGAGCATGCCACACACTAAGAGAAAAGAGCATGAAAAAAAGTAGCGTGAATTAGATTAAGGTTTTGGGTGGGGATTTTCTTGGTTCTCCCAAATGAAAGCACCAACCCATCTGATTCCTTGTTCTTGACTTGGACTGATACTTTGTTGTTGTTAGAAATGACTGAATCAATCAGACTTGATTTGTCTGTCTCCATGAGTGGTGAGAGCATCAGAAAGCTCTTTGCATATTCTGAGTCCCTGAGGCTCCTTGGAGCTAGCCTGGGGCAATAGCAGGCAAGATTGAAATCTTGCTTCCTCTGGATGAGCAATGAACTCTGGGCTAAATGAAGCCCTTCTCTGAGATATAAGTTTATGTTTTTCTTTAGCAAATCAGCTTCCATAATTACATTTCAGACTTGTGAAAAAGAATGAACTTGTATTATATATACAGAGTCTATAGAAAATTGTCATACCCTAATTAAATCCTTGCCTTTTGTAATTAATACAATGAATATAAAAATAACACTTTACACATTTCTGATAAATTATAATTTAATTAGTAACATACCTGGTTTGGAAATGTACCAAAGGTATACCAGGTAGCATGACTTACCATGATAAACCTGCTCACGTACAACCAATCACCTTCTAGATCACACACCAGGCTGAGGGCCCCACACCAGGCTGAGGGCCCCACACATGAGATATATATATATATATATATATATATATATCTCATGTGTGGGGCCCTCAGCCTGGTGTGTGATCTAGAAGGTGATTGGTTGTACGTATATATATATATATATATATATATGTGTGTGTGTGTATTGTACATTAGGAGTTCCTAATTCTAAAATGACATCCCTATTATCTGCCACGGGAATTTAATTCCGTGTTCTTAGCCGCTGTTTATATCCCCCCGCGGGCTAATTCTATGACAGCGCTTGGTAAACTCCACGACGTCATCAGCACGTTAGAGACGGCTCATCCTGATGCTGTCTTAAAGGCCGCTGGTGATTTCAACCAGCGCAATTTACGGACTGTATTTCCCAAATATTACCAACATGTGGACATTCCCACCCATGACAAGAACACCCTAGATCATGTGTACAGCAATGTGCGTGGTGCATACAGTGCTGCACCCCGCCCCCACTTTGGACACTCTGACCACATTTCTTTATTCCTGTACCCGGCCTACAGACAAAGACTTAAACAAACAAACCCTGTAACCAAAACAGTTAAACAATGGACACTGGAGGCTGAGAGCATCCTGCAGGACTGTTTTGCTATGACAGACTGGCATGTGTTTAAAGTTGCAGCCACTTTGGAGAACTCTACTGTAAATATACAGGAATAATTCGATCACGTGTCCGGTTACACCAGCACTTGTGTGGATAACATTGTGCCCACCATAAAGGTAAAGAGGTTCGCCAACCAGAAGCCGTGGATAAACAGTCAGGTACGACACTTGCTGCGTGCTCACTCTCTTGCATTTAGTTCAGGCAATGAGACTGAGTACAAAGCTGCGAAGTACAGGATGAGGAAAGCCAGCACAGCAGCTAAGAGGCAGTACAGAGAGACACTGGATGGCTTCTACTCCACAGCTGACTCCAAGCGGATGTGGCAAGGCCTGGAGCACATCACTACAGGACTACAGGAACACCACCAACACCATCAGCACCACAGACAGCCTACCAGATGACCTTAACAGCTTCTACATCCGCTTCGAGACCTCAAGCAGCAGCACAGAGGGGCACATGCACACCCAGGACACTACCACAAGGACAACATCATCCTGAAGTTTGCTGACGACACCGCAGTGATAGGACACATCACTGGTGGAGATGAAGGGGCCCACAGGGGGGAGGTGACCAGGCTGGTGTCATGGTGTGAGAACAACAACCTTGCCCTCAACACGGACAAGACAAATAAGCTGATAGTGGACATGTTCGGCATGTTTGGGAGAAGTGTGCTTGTCGATAGCCAAGAGAAATGTTGTTGCATTCGCATGCTACACTCGCATTTGTGCGAAAAAAAGTCCCATTCACTTGAATGGCTTAAAATCTGAGATTTTAGAGATTTTTATTAATTAACTTTTTCACTGAACAAACGTGTCTAAAGTCATTATACGTTCATCTAGAAACTCATCGTTCAACAAATTATTTTTCGAGTTATGACGGTTTGTTCGGGACTAGGTATTGATTTTCCTCCCATTGACCCCCATTATGATTGCTTCAACTCTGATTTGTCTTTTTCTAAATTTTCCTGTGTTTTTAACTTGTCATAACTCTGACAATTTCTCATCAATCCACACAGTTTTTTGTCATAGCGAGGGCACTGAGGTACCTGGCAAGACAGTTTTCGCCCTACAGCCATGAAATTTGGCAGGCTTGGTCCGGGGTGCAATCTGAGGTGACATGTGATGCCCATGGGACCCCTGTGAACCCCGACTGGGTACTGGGGCCCCTTGCGGGCCAATGACCGCAAATCAGTCAGTTTTCGACCTACGTCCACGAAATTTGGCAGGGTTAATCATGGGTGCAATCTGAGGTGACATGTGAAGCCCATGGGGCCTCTGTGGACCCCAGCTGGGCACTGGGGCCCCTGGCAGGCCAATGACCGTAACTCAGTCATTTTTTGACTTAAGGCCAAACAATTCGGCAGGCTTGGTCCCGGGTGCAATCTGAAGTGACATGTGATGGCCATGGGGCCCCTGTGGACCTCGGGTGGGCACTGGGGCCGCTGGCGGGCCAATGAACGTAACTCAGTCAGTTATTGACCGATGGCCACGAAATTTGGCAGGCTTGGTCCCGGGTGCAGTCTGAGGTAAAATGTCATGCCCCTGGGGCCCCTGAGGGCCCTAGATCCTCACTGGGCCCCCTGGCAGGTAATTCGCCATAATTCAATTGGCTTTCAATGTACAGCAACGAACTGCGGCAGGCTTGATACCGGTTGCAATCTGAGGTAGCATGTCATGCTTTTGCTCTCCTTGAGGTAACCGACGGGTCACTGGGGTCTCTGGAAGGTCATTGAATGGAACTCAGTCAGTTTTAGACCTAACGTTTTCTAGTTCAGCAGGCTTGGTGCCGTGTGCACCCTGAGGTGACTACAATGACTACTGTCGGCTTTCGACTTACACACTCAGTCCCTGATGCACATCGCAGGGGGACGCACCGCCGCAACATACTCGCAGTTTCTGCAGGAACTGCACTTTCTAGTTATTATTATTAGTGTGTTGCACAAGCCACACACTATTGTTCTTCGCATTATTATTATTTTTATTATTATTAGTGTGTTGCGCAAGCAACACACTACTGTTCTTCGCATTATTATTATTTTTATTATTATTAGTGTGTTGCGCAAGCAACACACTATTGTTCTTCTTATTATTAGTGTGTTGTGCAAGCAACACACTATTGTTATTCCTATTATTATTAGTGTGTCGCGCAAGCGACACACTATTGTTCTTCCTATTATTATTAGTGTGTCGCGCAAGCGACACACTAATTGTTCTTCGTATTATTATTATTTTTATTATTATTATTATTATTATTATTATTAGTGTGTCGCGCAAGCGACACACTAATTGTTCTTCCAAATATTATTATTATTATTTCACCAAATTTTCGGTACGTATCTCCTCCTACAGTTTTCGAGATATCGACACGGGACAAACACCAAAACGTCCGGCATGTTCCGGAGAACTGTGCTTGTTGATAGCTAGGAGAAATGTTGCTGCATTCGCACGCTACACTCGCATTTGTGCGAAAAAACGTTCCATTCACTTGAATGGGATTTTTTTTTAAACTGCCATAACTTAGTCAATTTTTGAGCTACAAACACGAAACTCGGCATGATCGGACCTGGGTTCTCCGAGACCCATCAT
>JAJAGP010005523.1:0-32366 GCA_025084515.1 Ancistrus triradiatus
CAACCTGATGAGCCTCAACAACTCTCTTTCTGAGGTCCTCAGAAATCTCCTTTGTTTGTGCCATGATGCACTTCCACAAACGTGTTGTGAAGTGTAGACTTTGATAGGTCCCTGTTCTTTAAATAAAACGGTGCCCACTCACAGCTGTCATCCCACTGATTGAAAACACCTGACTCTAATTCCACCTTCAAATACTTTCACATACTTTTGCCACTCACTAATATGTAATATTGGATCATTTTCCTCAACAAATAAATGACCAAGTATAATATTTTTGTCTCATTTGTTTAACTTTATCTACTTTTAGGACTTGTGTGAAAATCTGATGATGTTTTAGGTCATATTTATGCAGAAATATAGAAAATTCTAAAGGGTTCACAACCTTTCAAGCACCACTGTATATAGTGTTATGATCATACAGGCACCTCTGCAGTTCTTCCACTAGTGTGGTCTTCTGTAAGGTCTCAGATGTGAGTTTGGCAGAATCAGTTAAGTAAGAACATCATGCATACTTAAGGTGCATAATTTGTGTTGTTATTTTGTGGTGTGGTGATGTGTTCATTTACAAAATCAAAGTAGTGTTTGAGCACGTATGACACAAGAAGCAACAAAACAAAAGGAAGAAAGCAGAAAAGGGACTCAATTGTAAGGGAGAATACAGTGAGGAAAGTGGAAAAACATGCAAACGTTTATCTTGTTGTCCTTGAGGACTTTCGATTGACATGAATGACGATGAAGGATTACTTTAGCACCTATACATACCCGAACCCTAACCTTAATTTCAGAAACCTAAAGCGAATTTGTTGGCTTTTTAGTTTTTGAAATAGAAATCTGTCCAGGTTTTCCTATCATTGTAAAGGCATTAGATCACTCTGTATCAGAAACAATAGATATACACACCCATACACACAGAGTCACTGTGATGGAAAGATTTTAAATGCCAGTGTGTTATAGCTTTAGTTCTTGATTTAAACACAGGGACTCAAGATTGAAAGAGAGATTATAATGAGGAATCAGAAAGTGGAAAACACACTGTCACACATGAACATATAATGAGGTAGATCCAAGAAGTTTCCAAATGTTGTGGTGGAAAGTGAGATCAGAGCTGGATTTTCCTCTCTCGGGTGAAACCTCTGATCATTACGACTCTCTCTGTCCACACTTTATATACACACACACACACACACACACATACACATACACAGCCTACATGGTCAGCTTTAGAATTATTGACACCCTTATATTTTGTGAACCCTTTATAATGTTATATTTTTCTGCATAAATATGAAATATGACCTAAATCATCATCAGATTTTCACAGAAGTTGAACAAATGAGACAAAAAAGTGACACTTGGTCATCTGTTTGTTGAGGAAAATGAATGTTCGTGCAGCCATAACTGCAGCTAAGTGTTCCTGGTGACTGGTGTTCAGTCCCGCAAATGAGCTTGGAGGAATTTTAGCCTCCGTTTTCCATATGACTTGCTTCCTAACAATTTGTATTAGATTTATTATCTAATTAACAGCTTTTCATATTATTATCTTATTAATAACTTTTTTTCTGATCTCCTTTGTTCATGCCATAATTCACTTCCTCAAACATCCATTGTGTAGATCAGACTTTGATAGATCCATATTCTCTAAATACAACAGTGTGCCTTCACACACCAGATTTTCCATATATATATATATATATATATATATATATATATATATATATAATATAACACACAGACACACAGAACTATTAAAAAGACTATTAAAAACTCTAAAGGGTTCACAAATGTTCAAGCACCCCTGTTTGTGCCTGATTTGTGCCTGATTTGTGCTTGATTTGTGACTGTGCAGGTGCTCCTCGTCACCTGGATGTGAGTGTGATGAAGGAGGATCTGTTGAAGATTGATGGAGTAGAGTCGGTGGAGGAACTGAAACTCTGGGCTTTAACCACTGACCATGCAGCAGCACTCACACACCTACAGCTCTGTGAGTGAGACATGCACACAGTGCATTATGGGTGAAACACTCCCTCACACAATCACACTGCACTAAATGTTTGTGATCTAAGTAAATTATACGAATATACAGTGGGGCAAATAAGTATTTAGTCAGCCACTTGTTACTGATTGTGCAACAAGTAACAAGTGGAGGACAGAAGAGCTTCTTAAAGAAGTTGTTACAGGTCTGTGAGAGCCAGAAATATTCCTTGTTTGTGGGTGACCAAATACTTATTTTCCACCATAATTTACAATTAAATTCTTTAAAAATCCTACAATGTGAATTCCTGGATTTTATTTCTCATTTTGTCTCTCATAGTTGAAGTGTAGCTATGATGAAAATTACAGACCTCTCTCATCTTTCTAAGTAGGAGAACTTGCACAATCAGTGGCTGACTAAATACTTTTTTGCCTCACTGTAACCTGTGAGTGTTCTAATGATCAACACTGAGAGTTTAATTACTAACCATCATGACTCATCTCTAGGGGATTTTCTGCCTCTCCCTCCAGATGCATGATATTTCTTAAAATATATGCATCTTATGATTAAACTATGTGACTATATACAGTAATTTGATGTTGTGCAACATTGCAGTATATGTATGCTCTCCATTTTTAACCGACCAATTCCGATCACTGTCCTGTTCGCTTTTTAAAAAAAACTTTAAAACGACTGACGTCTTTACCAGTTTGTAAAATTATAAATTAAGAAATAAAAAATCTTGCTGTATTTGTTTACAAAAAACTGTTTTACAGCTTTTTACATATTATTGCAAACCTTTGCCCCCTTATTGGAACTTATCCCCTAGAGGGGGCACTGTTTAACTTGTGTAATTGTATCTGGGACAGTCTCTTGTAGAGGAGGAGAAAATTAGAAACTAAAATGTTTCTGAAAATAGAGATGGAACTTGAAAATTACCACAGTAACAGGAAGTGCATGTTTACTAATTGTAAGTAGTACTTTTTTCTAACTTCTTTTTTTACTTTTTTTTCTCTCTTTTGTCTCTTTCCCTCTACCCCCGTATATTTCTTCTTTCTGTCTTAAACTCTAAACTTTTAAACTAAAACTGGTTCACATTCCACTAGTTGAGTCTCTGTTTTCAGCCTTCCTGTTGTGTTTTCGTAGTACTGTTCCTGAGTTACATTAATATGGCAATTTCTGTTCCGTCAAACAAAATATCAGTTGGTGTTTTTCCACCAGTAGATCTGAACCATTTACATTACATGCCTAAAAAAGATTATGTGACTAGATAATGCCAGTTCAACAAATCATCTCCGGTCAACGACCTATTTTATAGACATAATGCCGACATTAAAAAGTGGTGCATACACTTACAGTGTTTTAGTGGCTAAAGTGGGTAACTGTTTGTGTATAAGAAGTTTAACCTTTGGTGTGTGTATCGCTTAAATGGCCAATGATTGCTTGATTAGCGACGGTAAAAACCAAATAAAGCCCAAAGAAACATAATTTGTTTTTTTTAGTATTTTTGATGCATGCTCAACAAATCCCCGGTAAGAACATCCAGAAGTTGAATCTGTTTCATCTGGACATAAGGTTTTTTTTTTGTGGGGAGAAACGTTTCATTTCAATCATTCATCATCTTAAGTGAACTTTCCTTTTAGTCTCCAGCTAGTTCAACTTTCAAAAACAGAAAGGCTCGTTAGCACCAACATGGGAGAGTCTAAAACTAGGCAGCAGAAGAAGTTTCAATTCTCCTTCTGACTTCAGAGACCAACCGGTGGAACGGATGGACGCACTCAAAGGCTGGAAGAGAGACGGAGGATTGACACAACCTGTGGATGTGGACAAGTGGGTGAAGAACTTGTCTGACAGACAACTCACCCAGGCGGAGAAAGACATCTTGGCTAAGGGGCTGAATTTTGATGTGACACCGAGGCAAATACCACTAGTGGAACTGATTACAGCCACGGAAACAGCAATCTGCAACAACAACATCGCAGACATGGAAGCAGAACAACTGAGAATGAAAGTTTCAGCCTGCCTTAGCAACGCGAAGCCACCGCCTTCCAATATGACTCTTCTTAGAGATACTAACACTTATGAGCCCCTGAAACGAGATCCTGGTAGTGGGTACAAAAAAAGCTGATAGATTGTCTGATGTTTTTAGAACAGGACAATGCTATTGACCGTCCTCTGTACCACAGATTATACCCAGGGGAGGCTACACCTAGTCTGTATTGTTTATCTAAGATAAATAAACAGGATGTGCCATTACGGCCCATTGTGTGTATTATCAACTCCGTGATCTACAACGTCGCTAAGTTTCTGGCATCGATCCTCAACCCGTTGGTTGGCAGCACGGATCATCACATCCAGAACACCATGGATTTGGTGAATAAGGTGAGGGACGTCATTATGGAGGCGGATAAAAAAAAGGTCTCGTATGATATGACATATCTCTTCACGTGTGTCTCAGTTTCTGAGATAGTAGAGGTAGTCCGAATGAAACTACAGGATGACCCCACTCTCAGAAATAGGACCACCCTTAACTCGGACCAGGTGTGTTTGCTTCTGGAGCTGTGTCTTCAATCCACCTATTTCACATACAGAGAGCAGTACTACAGGCAGAAACATGGTTGCCAACCTGTATATGGAAGAAGTGGAAAAGAAGGCACTAAGATCCTTTTCAGGAATACCACCCAGCCATTGGTTCAGATATGTGGATGATACCTGGGTTAAAATGAAATCTCAGGAAGTACCGCATTTCACCGACCACATCAACTCAGTGCACAGACACATTAAGTTCACCAGGGAGGATGTGAAGAACGGCAGGTTAGCCTTCTTGGATTGTGACATTGTGATTGGAGATGAGGGGACAATTGAAAGTCAATGTTTACCGTAATCCAACACATACAGATCAGTACTTAAGGTTTGACTCTCATCATCCACTGGAGCACAAACTTGGAGTCCTCACTGTACCACCAAGCAGATAACATCCCCACTAACACAGTGGCCAAGTCTCACATCTCACATTAAGCAGGCCTTGGGAAAATGTGGTTATCCGAACTGGGCCTTTGTCAAAGCTGGTAAGACACCCAAACAGTGCTCCAGCAGATCGACGAGAGGAGAACAACAACCGCAGTCTAAGAGTAAACAAGTGGCGATTCCATATGTGGCAGGAACATTGGAACACACATTTTCCAAACACTGTGTCTCGGTGGCTTTCAAACCCCAAAACACGCTTCGCCGGAAACTGGTCCACCCCAAGGATCGGGTCCCCCAGCACAAACAGAGTAATGTAGTGTACGTTGTTAAGTGCCGGGAGGATTGCCAGGAGTTGTACATCGTGGAAACCAAACAGCCACTGGTGAAACGGATGGCACAACATAGAAGACCTACCTCATCAGGTCAGGACTCTGCGGTTTACACCCACCTACAGCCCAGTGGCCACTCTTTCAAGGATGAAGACGTGCAGATACTTGATAGGGAGGAACGATGGTTTGAACGCGGAGTAAAAGAATCCGTTTTTGTAAAAATGGAACGTCCATCCCTGAACTGAGGAGAGGGCCTCAGAGTGCAACTCTCACCATCTTACAATGCCGCTATCGCAGGCCTTTTCCAATCCTGTGTGAATGGCCCACGTGGCCATTGTCATTAATGGTTATGGTAATCTGCATATTACACTGATCACCGGTTCCATTGTTATGTAATGGTGCTGGTATCAGTCATTATGCAAAGGTGCTGTATATAAGATTGGGGAAGTTTTCCAACTAGCTGTGACTGAAGAAGTCACTTAGATGAGTGATGGAAGGTTTCTCCCACAAAACCTTATGTCCAGATGAACAGGTTCAACTTCTGGGATAGTGTTTACTACTTATAATGAGGCTTCCTCTAGTGAATGAATAATGAGCTGCATTTATCCACCCCCACTCTCTTCTCCACAGCACAAAGCAGCATGGACCAATGGGAAGAGATTCAGGCTAAGGTGCGCCACCTGCTTGTGACATTACATGGCGTGTCACACTGTACTGTGCAGCTGCAGAGCCGCAGACAGAAGAACACGCACTCCTGTACTAACTGCACACTTGCAAGAGCCTGAACAGCAGTGAATCTCTGTCCGAAATGTGTTGCTATGCAACAGCAGAGGCACCAAAGCCATCCAATATAAGTTCTCTGTGTGCGTGTGTGTGTGTGTTCGTGTGCGTGTGGTAATTAAAATATACACATCAGACCCGTACATGTGCACACGCCCACAAACAACTCATACGGCTTGATGGGACACTCAGACATGGACAACGTACACATATGCATTATTTACACAGAGACTCACACACACAACAACAAACATGGCTAGATGGACACAGTCTGACACACACAAAACAACAACTATGGATGGGCAGACACATACATATACTCCCCTATGGACAACCAACGCAGCATATGGATGGACAGACATGCGCACACATACACACTCCCCATATGGGGACCCACTTATTATTAAGGGCTTATTATCTAACATCACCTCACAGTCATATTCCAAAATCTAGTGTAAAACCCCCTTAGATTTTCTGTTGTTGCGATGGGTGTCAACTCTCCATAACTAATACCCATGTTTTGGGTGTAATTTTTGTATGTCCACAAGCTTTTTTTTTTTTACTTGTAGTGTATATTCAACATACACAGACAGTCAATACAGCCATGTATACAAACATGTACACAGAGTTGAAATTTGAACAGCTGAACTCAAAATAAAAAACATTTCAAATAACATGATTTTATTTTGTTCTGATCTTTCTCTGTCCTCTTCTGGTCCCTCCCCCTTACTGATACTAGATAACAGCTGACGTTAGTGTGGATTGTGCCCAGATAGTCCTGTGTCTGGATACGAGCTTTGATTTTGGAACAGAGCCGATAACCTCATATCAAGGCTGAGCTAAGCTAAACATGATTTTGACATTTAAACCTTAGCTGTTGTTCCTGTCCCAGATTTCTCTCAGTAATCCTGGGATGGTCAGTCCTGGATTTGGGCTAACGTTAGCTGTTATCCTTGTGTAGTGTAGATGAAAATTAATTTGGGGGCACCATGCTAACTTCTCTAAGAAGTTAGACATCTTTTTGACTCTGTGGGGGATTAGCACGAATAATCATAAATCATAATCTCATAAACTCATAATCTCAAGTACTAACATTTTCTACAGTGTTTTTTTTCTCTCACTGACATGCCTAAATTCTTACTGCGGTGCCTTCACACTCACACTCCAGGCTAATTTTAATCTTTAATTAGTTTTTTTTTATTGTGTTGTGTTTTTTAGTTGCAGATTGGTTGTGCATCATCAGCCATACCCCAACCTGTTTTGTGTTGTTTTAAGTTTTTTGTAATTGTTTTTGTAATTGTTTACCACATCCTTGTTACCCTACCTTGAACAGGAAGTTTGTGAGTATTTCAGCAGTGATGATGATGATGATGATGATGATTCGAAGATGAAGCTGCTCTCTCGTTTTTAAGGAAAATGTTAATTAATCACCCAAAGTAATAAAATGCACTCTTAAGTACTTGCACCAAAGCTTCCACTTTACTTTCACTGAAGTTTCTCTTTCCTGGACAAAAAATAAAAGTTGCTTCCATTCGTTATGTATAGTATACATAAAAGTGTGCGTGTGGTGTGTGTCTGTGTTTTATATAATAATGAAATATAAAATGTGTGTGCGTATATGTAATTAGAGGTGGGAGTAAGTCACAAGCAAGTAATCTTCATGTTTCAAGTAAGTCCCAAGTTACTGTAGTAACATCCAAGTTTACATGTTTACATTCACAGCATTTAGCAGACACCCTTATCTAGATCTACAATCCAGTTTGTGTATTAAATTGGGCCCCGGTTTTAATTTTTGGTTCTTGTTTACCCAACAGTGGACAAGCTTTTGTAGAGAATGGGATTTGAACCCCTGGACCTTCTAGTCCATATAGCCTTACCAAAAGTCCATAATGCCTTAAACCCACTAGAACTCCACAGTCCCTAAAGTAAATAAATTAAGTTTCTGCAGTAAGTCAAGCCAAGTCTCAAGACATTGTATTCAACCTCCAGTTTTCCATTCCAAATGTTGAATTTTATTTTCAACATTAAAAAATACTGTTGCAAATTGCATTTCTTCTTGGACCTTTTAACTTCTATTGCGAAATAGTCATGTGAAACAATTATTAGGACACCCAAACCTATTTTTTTTATTTAAACAACATATTTTAAAAACATAATTAAAAGTAAGAGAAAAAAATGTGTAATATATAACAAACTAAAAATCAAATGTTCATATTTTTAAATATGTTAAAAATGGGTTTTCATGGGGTGTCCTTATTTATTCCACACACTACTGTACAAACAATGGTCTGCAAAATAAACGAAGTACATATTAAAATGCATAGAAAATAAATATAAATATATAGCTTAAAACTAATAATACTGACATGACATCAAAAGTCATCTGACAGTCATCTGGCTCAATTCTATCTATGAATGCTAGTCATGAATACCTGTCGGAGTCCAAGTCTATCAGTGTTAATGAGGCAAGTGTCGAGTGTTGAAAATTTGTGACTGAAGCATGAGTTTTTAGTCATGTGTCGATAAGTATAACTTCATAAGTGTAACTTTTCTTCTTTAAGTATATATATATATTATATATACTTGTCGGAGTCAAGTCTATCAGTGTTAATGAGGCAAGTGTCGAGTGTTGAAATTTGTGACTGAAGCATGAGTTTTAGTCATGTGTCGATAAGTATAACTTCATAAGTGTAACTTCTTCTTTAAGTATATATATATATATATATACTTAAAGAAGCAGTTACAGGTCTTGCTTCTTTGTGGGTGACCAAATACTTATTTTCTACCATGATTTACAATTAAATTATTTAAAAATCCTACAATGCGATTTCCTGGATTTTTTTTTTCTCAATTTGTCTCTCATAATTGAAGTGTAAATATGATGAAAATTACAGACCTCTCTCGTCTTTCTAGGTACTTGCACAATCAGTGACTGACTAAATACTTTTTTGCCTCATGTATACATATATAGTACATCAGTGGCCAGTTCAGCGACTGTGCGTCGCTGAATGTGCGTCGCTGAACTGGCCACTGATGCTGGTAGCTACATTATATAAAAAACAGATCGATAAACAAACATTCATTCATTCAGTTTCTTATCTGCTTAATAGTGATCAGGGTCACAGGAAAGCTGGTGCCTACCTGGGGTCACGGGACAAAACAGGAACTACAGTAAAGAGAGTGGTCAGTTTATCGTAGGCCACATGTACTCACACTTGGGCAACTTTAGAGACATCAGTTAACCCAATTAGCCTGGAGTGAACCCACACGGAGACAGGGAGGACATGCAAACTCCATACAAAAAGGACCCAGACCAAACTGCATCTCAGCTAAATTTAATAATTCGTTTAACCTTTTATTTAACTAGGGTGTCTCTTGAGATTAGTCTTTTTTTCAAGTGAGACCTAGCCAAGACAATTTCCAGTTATAAAATTGAACACAACAAAACAAACATGAGGCAACTTAAATAGAATATGTCCAAAATGGAGAAAGAGCAACAGATACAAAGGTAATGTATCTGCCAAGGTAGTATATGGGTTAAGTAGGTTAAGTAGTAACTGTATCAGGATCCTGGACTTACAGGTATACCCGGTTGGACGTTGTTTTATTGGACCTTATGCTGTCTAAACCTGTATATAGTTTTACACTTCTCAAAGTGAATCTGTATAGTATAGAAAATAATTTCAATCCACAGTTACAATGCATACATACTTCTTTCAAGAGTTTTGACAGAGATCAGTTCGTTCAGACTTTCTCTTGGGACTGTGACTCCCCACACTTTGGGCTTGTTCTTGTCTCAGTCTTGGCTGTTTGGGTCTTGGACCTGTCTTGGATTGACCAAAGGTGGTTTTGACTACGGACCTCTTTTTATAAATACAATGCATTAGTTATGCCAGTTTTATAAAGGTTACGTAACTATTTTTATATCAACGAAAAAAGGTTACAACTATTATTTAATTAACGAAAAGGCAAATTCCATGGTCATATAACAAAGAAAAAACGATCTGTTATTAGCTGTTAGTGTATACACTGTACGCAGTATTGGGTGTCTACAGAGAGCTCTGGCGCCATCGTGTGTATAGAAATGATACCTGGATCTTTTAAATGCTGAACCCAACATCCAGCAGAATAGGAATATAAAACGAGTATAATATAAGTTTGTTACTAAACACATTAGTAGAGGCCTTCATTTTCAACATCTAAGCTCATTAGGACCACAATGGAACACAAAAGAAATTTAGTTTACATGACAGGTCTACTCATTGCGTATATAGTCAGTCATCTTGTGTGTGTGTGTGTGTGTGTGTGTGTGTGTGTGTGTGTGTGTGTTTTGCCTTGTCTTGCTATACTTGTGAGGACCAAATGTACGTACGATGATAAGTAAACCTGGAATTCTGTTTTTTCTGGTCCTCATGTCTTTGACTGCTTGTTTACATAAATGGCAACTTTTATTTGAAAATCAAAAGAGCCAAATTATTTGCTATAGGGTAATGGGGTTAAGGTAAGGGTTATAACAGGTGTAGGTGTAGCATTAATTAGCTGCAATAATGCTTCATTATTATTCATCTCACAAGGATAGAAAGAAAAAAAGTGTGTGTGTGTGTATGCGCATGAGAGAGAGAGAGAGAGAGAGAGAGACAGCATTTTCAGTAGAGAAATGGAAAACAAATAAATCGAAGAAAGAGAATGGTTTCATCATGAATGCAGATCTCTCCAAAGCAACCTAAGAAAATGGTCAAACTTAAAGCTCAGACAACCAGAGAACCCAGATCTGAGAAACTGTAAATCCCTAACACAATATAAACAATTAGTCCAGGTGAAAAACCTACGCTATATAAACAAACCTCTTCTAGAAATCGAAGATTTTATTAATCAAAATCAATTCTGGGAATTAGTTTGGGCACAACAAAACCACAGGACTGTCCTACAGAAAATGGTGAAATCTGGAAAACACATTTTAAACACATTTACAATGAAATCCCCCATAAAGACGTCAATTCCAATTATGATCTAATTAAACAATTATTATATTAGCTAGAATGTTCCATAAAATGGAAGATAGGATTCAAACCAGGAGAGAGCGAGTCCTTTAATACCTACTGTGCTTCCTAGCCTTTCCAGTAAAATATTATGATCTACAGTATCAAATGCTAAGATCTAATCAAACAAGGAAAGAGACACATCCATTATCAGAGGACGTTAACAGATCATCACAACTACCCTAACTAATGCAGTTTCAGTACTGTGGGTAACATCTACCTCACCATAACCCACTGCTCACTGTTTACACTGTCTACACTTACTGCACACTTAAACATGCATATACAATATATGTATATATCTTATATATATCCTTTTGTAAATTTTACAAAACCTTTATTCTAATACCTTCACCCACTTGTGACTTAGTTCGTAATTATTTTTTGCTTTTATTGTAATTATTTTTATTTTTATTATTATGATTTTTTTTGTTATTGTTTTTCTTGTAATGCTCTGACAATATTGCTGTCACTACAGTCATGCAAATAAAGCTACAGTGGTGCTTGAAGGTTTATGAACCCTGTAGAATTTTCTATATTTCGGCATAATGTTACTTACCTAAAACATTATCAGATTTTCACACAAGTCTTAAAAATAGATAAAGAGAACACAGTTAAACAAATGAGACAAACATATTATACTTGGTCATTATACTTAGTCAATGGGATGACAATCAGGTGTGAGTGGGCACCCTGTTTTATTTAAATAACAGGGATCTATCAAAGTCTGCTCTTCACAACACGTTTGTGGAAGTGTATCAAACAAATGAGATTTCTGAGAACCTCAGAAAAAGAGATTTTGATGCTCATCAGCTGGAAAAGGTTACAAAACCATCTCTAAAGTGTTTGGACTCCACCAATCCACAGTCAGACAGATTGACCAACAAAGATCACTCAAAGAGCAAGGCGTGTAATAGTTGACGAGACCACAAAGGACCCCAGGGTAAGCAATTGAAGGCCTCTCTCACATTGGCTAATGTTAATGTTCATGAGTCCACCATCAGAAGAACACTGAACAACAAGGGTGTGCATGGCAGGGTTTCAAGGAGAACATTGCTGCTCATCTGCAGTTTGCTAAAGATCACATGGACAAGCCACTGTACTTTGTATCTCAAATCTTGAATCTTGAGAGAGAGATTTACATTTACAGTTGGGAGCACTAATCCCTCTGCCGTTCACCAGAAATTTTCATTCAAAGTTACTCAGATTTAAACTTATTTCATACAGGTTTTATAATCAACTTTGGTCTCACAGAAACACAGGTTTAAATCAGCATGATGTTCTTACAATAAAAATACTATAACAGTTTACAAACCAAGCCAACTACCAGTACTAGAAGCAACAGGACTGGGACTTGTGTATTAACAACATTATGGAGGGTCAAAAAAACTAAGTAAGAAAAGAAACCAGATTAATAAGAACACTAGAAACAAGGTGACGCATATATTCGAAACGAATCCATTATAAACCAGGAAAGAAGGCAATCTAAGAAGAAAACAAGGATAGAAACGAGGATAGCACTACAAACAAGGGACACTACAAACAATGTAAGGACACTAGGGACAAGGAACCAAGGAACACTACAAAATGTATGAAGGACTGTGGAACACGAACTGAGTTAAGAATTTAACTAGGTGCACTAGAAGAAGGATACTAAAACATTGTAAAAAGCAGAGGGGATGCTAGAAACGAGGCAAGAATTTAACTAGGTACACTAGAAAAAGTGATATTAGGAACACTGAATGCATTTACAAGAGAAAATCAAGAGAAGAACCCTCTTCTGGTCAAATGAGGATGGCATGCCACCAAAAGTTTCCTGTCAAGGACACAAGATCCTACAGTCACTCTGTGTACTGGTCTAAATAATGGCAATATGCATATTTTTATGTTATTCTGTGCAATATTTCTCTTTACTATTGGTTTATACACTACAGTTTTTATATTCTCTATTTATTGGACTATTCATAATATTTCATTTGAATCAGATAACTTGGTTAATTCTGACATATAACATCTATGCCGCCCAAGGAGGATGGGTCCCTCTTTGAGTCTTGTTCCTCCTTCTTCTTTATAAAGTTTAAGGAGTTTTTCCTAGCAACTGGCTTGCTCAATTTGGGATTGGCCTCATAATTAAAAAGATCATCTTGTAAAGCTGCTTCGAGACAATGCTCCATTGTATAAAGCAGTATAGAATAAAGCTGACTAATGAGGGATTAGAGAAAGACTAACACTAACTGTGCAATAACAGATGAGCTGTTGTCTCTACTGTCTTTACATCTACAAGTTGGAGCAATATGGTATATGTGTCTAATAGAGTGCACAGTGAATGAACACAGAAATACCACTGAAAACACAAGCGGAACCTTTTGCAATTTATGGTAATTTTAAACCTTTTGTAATTTATGGAAATTCACAATATAGAAAATACAATACTGATACAATCCTGTGTAGGGGAATGCCATAGGCATTAGAAAGATGGTATGATGATCCTGATACTTTTGTTTGACAGAAGTCAAGAATGAGTTGATAGTCAGTATTACATTTACATTTACATTTACAGCATTTAGCAGACGCCCTTATCCAGAGCGACTTACAATTGGTACAATCTTACAATCCAAGCAATTGTGGGTTAAGGGTCTTGCTCAAGGACCCAACAGTGGCAGCTTAGCAGAGGTGGGATTTGAACCCTGGACCTTCTGGTCCATAGTCCAGTACCTTAACCACTAGGTCACCACAGTATTATGAAAAACACGGAAGATCAGCCAGATGAAGCAAACACTCAACAAGTGAATGAGATCCAGCTTATATAGTTATAAAGCTATAGCTACAGTGGTGCTTGAAAGTTTGTGAACTCTTTAGAATGTTCTATATTTCTGCATAAATATGACCTAAAACATCAACAGCCTTTCACACAAGTCCTAAAAGTACATAAAGAGAACCCAATTAAACTAATGAGACAAAAATATTTTGGAAATTTATTTATTGAGGAAAAAGATCCAATATTACATATTAGTGAGTGGCAAAAGTATGTGAACCTCTAGTATTAGCAGTTAATTTTAAGGTACAATTTTAACAGGGATCTTTCAAAGTCTGCTCTTCACAACACGTGTGTGGAAGTGTATCATGGCATGAACAAAGGAGATTTCTGATTTCTGAGTTGTTGATGCTCATCAGGCTGGAAAAGGTTACAAAATCATCTCTAAAGAGTTTGGACTCCACCAATCCACAGTCAGACACACTGTGTACAAATGGAGGAAATTCAAGACCATTGTTACCCTCCCCAGGAGTGGTCGACCAACAAAGATCACTCCAAGAGCAAGGCGTGTAATAGTTGGCGAGGTCACAAAGGACTCCAGGTTAACCTCTAAGCAACTGAAGGCCTCTCACACATTGGCTAATGTTAATGTTCATGAGTCCACCATCAGAAGAACACTGAACAACAATGGTGTGCATGGCAGGGTTGCAAGGAGAAAGCCACTGCTCTCCAAAAAGAACATTGCTGCTCCTCTGCAGTTTGCTAAAGATCATGTGGACAAGCCAGAAGGCTATTGGAAGAATGTTTTGTGGATGGATGAGACCAAGAACTGTTTGGTTTAAATGAAAAGCGTTATGTCTGGAGAAAGGAAAACACTGCATTCCAGCATAAGAACCTTATCCCATTTGTGAAACATGATAGAGGTGATAGTGCCATGGTTTGGGTCTGTTTTGCTGCATCTGGGCCAGGACAGCTTGCCATCATTGATGGAACAATGAATTCTGAATTATATCACAGAATTCTAAAGGAAAATGTCTAGACATCTGTCCATGAATTAAATTTCAAAAGAAGGTGGGTCATGCAGCAAGAGAATGACCCTAAGCACACAAGTCGTTCTACCAAAGAATGGTTACAGAAGAATAAAGTTAATGTTTTGGAATGGCCAAGTCAAAGTCCTGACCTTATTACAAACGAAATGTTGTGGAAGGACCTGAAGCGAGCAGTTAATATGAGGAAACCCACCAACATCTCAGAGTTGAAGCTGTTTTGTACGGAGGAATGGGCTAAAATTGCAGGACTGATTAACAGTTACAAGAAACATTTAGTTGCAGTTATTGCTACACAAGGTGCATACCAGATACTGAAAGCAAAGGTTCACATACTTTTGCCACTCACTAATATGTAACGACCAAGTATAATATTTGTGTCTCATTTGTATAACTGGGTTCTCTTTATCTCTTTATCAAGCACCACTGTATATAGAGACAATTTACAGGTAGTGGGGGGACAAACACATGAGTACTACTAACAATAAGATAGGCACAAACACTTACAAACACCATTTAGAGCTTGATACAAATAAGTATCAGCAAGTCATGCACACAAACACGAATAACTTACACAAAAAAGTCTTTAAATATATCTACTGAGTTAGAACAGTCTCTTGTTCAAGCGTGAGCTAACGAGCCAGCCGGCACACAACCGGTAAGGTAGTTGTTTCAGAACACAATGTGTTATGTTTTTACAGCTTTAATTACATAATTCATCCAGTGAGTCTATGTCATTATATCGCATGCTCCATGCGCATGTGAAGGCATACCCAAACCGTTGTGCTGCAAGTGAGTACATGCCCAGGCTATGTCTTTAGAGGAAGTGGAGGAGACTTAAAAAAATCCCCGAGCTTTCATACATAACTTCCAAATATCCGCCTAATCTCAAGTGCAGATAATACAGACACACACACACACACACACACACACACAAACGCACACACAAAGTTTGTCTTTCTATTGACATAACTGCAGATAATGAATGGTACACATGCACCTAACCATAGCCTTAACCTCAGTAACCTAAAGGAAATTTTTGGCTCTTTTGTTTTTTAAAAGAAAGTTGTAGTTTTAGTATATAAATAAATAAAGTAAATAAAGAAAATAATTTTTAAAAAAATCATTTTTAGGGCCCCTGTCAGTCACAGGCCCTTAGGACGATTCGTCCTAACTTTTCCCCCCATACGGCACCCCTGCACACACACACAAACACGTCTTGTGACAGTGTGGACGTGAGGATTGACATTACTACAATGTCGGGGCGGTTTGTGTAGTGAAGGTGACATTCAAAACTCATTCAGTACTTCCTCATCACAAAACAATGGCCAGATGTTTCAGTCACGTACAAACAGAAATAATTAGTCATTGATTCCTGCAACTGTTTGTGAACAATGACTGATGATGTTTCTAGGTCAAACACATTTGCATACATAACACAGTGAGGCATGTTGGTTTAGAGCACAGAAACACACACACATACACAAACATACACATAATTAAGGTTAGACAGACTTCAAACTAGACTAACAAAACATAGTGTTTCCATTCACTGTCATGATTTTGGGAGGTAGAGAAAACCTATGTGGACACAGAGAGAACATACCAAACTGCACCCAAATTTGACCTGTGCCATGTATCAAACCCTGGTCTCCTTGAAGCTGTGTAACATCAACACTAACTTTTGTAACACCGTGCTGAGTGATATAATATTTAAATACCATGAATGATTGATTCATTTTTGGTTGACTGAGCAGATTGTGTGTGTTTGTAGATTTGTGTGTGTTCATTCTGTAAGGACAAGTGAGAAAGTGCTTATATTAACACATACATTTATTAATCATAAAAAAAAAAACATATATTATTGATTTTATTTAAACACCCCCATATATACATTATTTCATAAGCTCTTCAATATCTCGCTCTCCACTGGCTTTCCGATTGCTGATTAATCGTCAGCAACTGCCACAAAGTGAGCGTACACACACACGCACGCACGCACGCACACACACACACACACACACACACACACACACACACACACCACACACACCACACACACCAAAAACAAACACATCACACACACAAACACACACACACACCCACACAGTTAGACAAAAAGTTCATAAAAAAAGTGTAAACAAGGGAAAAAATAACTAATGAAATAGGATATTTAAATTAAATTAATATTAATTATGAATACTATGATTGATATTACTATTAAATAACTGAAATATAAAATAAGAGAGTATTATAACTTACGTCTATAATATAAGCATTAACTATTATTTTTTCATATTTTGATTTCCATAGCAACTAAGTAAGCTGCTGTGGGACAGCGCAGGGCACAAGAAGGAACCAATCCTAGACGTACGCCCAGTCCATCACAGATAAAAGCATACGCGTGCTCCACACCTTTACCCAGGGACCACATTAGAGGCTGTAACTCCCCCCACCCCTCGACCTTTATAAGTAAGGATGTCATGTCACCAAAAAACTGTTACCTGCTAGAGGCATGAGGAACCTTCATACTGACTCCTTCATAAAGGACTACGGTAATGTCCATGTTAATGAGACTCTCCTTATATTTTTCTATTTTATTATTTATTTATTATATTTATATTTTTTATTCTCTTACTTATATTCTGTATACAGTATTGCTTCAAGGATATAACATGATTATTAAAAATGACCAAATAGGGGAACAATGAGTAAAATGTTGTCATTATATTAAAATTAAATTAAATTTGGAATTTTCATCAAATTTTAAAAACCGGACATTTTTTGTTTTTTTAAAGACAACAAACTATTGTTTTAAATAAAAAATGAAGCATTCTAATTTAAATGTGAGCAAAATGATTCAAAAACAAAAAACTCTAGGGGTTGGATTGATTAACAAAATTAATTGAAAATTAAACATTTTTAAAACAGTTTATTAAAAAACATTGAGGGCTAGTAAATGTACAAAAAAAGTTTCAAGAATGGATATTTTTAAATGTAAAATGTTGAAAAATTAGCAGTGGGTTTTATTTAATATTTATTTTTGATTATAATAAAAACATTTGAAATTAAATTAAATATAATAAACTGATATTATTCAATATTCAAAAGAAAGACCATGTCAAAGGAAAGAAAAAAATATAAACACAAAGAAACGGAAACCACAGAAACTCAAACATGAAACGCTTCCAAAAAAACAAAAACAGAGCAAAAAACAAAAATAATAATACTACTAAAATAAGAATAATAAATAAGTAAATTAAAGCTTAATTTTTTAAAAAATAAAGCCACTGTGTGATGATTTACAGTGGGCAAAAAAAGTATTAGTCAGCCACTGATTGTGCAGTTCTCCTTACTTAGAAAGATGAGAGGATTGTAAATTTTCATCACAGGTACCCACTTCAACTATGAGAGACGAAATAGAGAAAAAAAAATTCCTGGAAATCAATTGTAAAGATTTTTAAAGAATTTATTGTAAGTTATGGTAGAAAATAGTATGGTCAATAACAAAAGTTCAAACTCAATACTTTCCTGTAAGTCTTCCACCAGTTGGGACACACTGAGCTGGTATGGGCCCATTACTCCAGCAGATCTCCTCTAGCACAGTGATTGTTTTTGGGGCTGTCCGCTGGGCAAAGCAGACTTTCAGCTCCCTCCACAAATTTTCTATAGGGTTGAGGTCTGGAAATGGCTAGGCCACTCAGTAGGAACCTTGAAATGGCTTTTTTAGGCAGCCACCCTTCATTTGCCCGAAGCGGCTGTGTTGGGATCATTGTAATGCTGAGAACACAGTCATGTTCCATCTTCATGCTGTCATTGATGGAAGGGAGGTTGTGGCTTAAAATCTCATGATACATGGCCCCGTTCATTCTTCCCTTAACATGGATAAGTCGTCCTGTCCCCTTTGCAGAAAAACAGACCCAAAGCATGATGTTTCCACCCCCATGCTTCACAGTAGGTATGATGTTCTTGGGAAGCAACTCAGCATTCTTCTTCCTCCAACCATGATGAGTTGAGTTTTTACCAAAACGTAGTGTGTTACTGATGGTAGCTTTTGTTACTTTGGTCCCAGCTCTCTGCAGGTCATTCATCAGGTCCCTCTGTGTAGTTCTGGGATTTTTGCTCACCGTTCTCATGATCATTTTGACCCTATGGGATGAGATCTTGCGTGGAGCCCCAGATCGAGGGAGATTATCAATGGTCTTGTATGTCTTACAATTGCTCCCACAGATTTATTCACACCAACCTGCTTGCCTATTGTAGATTCACTCTTCCCAGCGTGCTGCAGGTCTACAATTTTCTTCCTGCTGTCCTTCGACAGCTCATTGGTTGTGGCCATGGTTGAGTTTTTAGTCTGACTGTTTGAGGCTGTGGACAGGTGTCTATTATACAGATAACAAGGTCAAACAGGTGCCATTAATACAGGTAAGGAGTGGAGGACAGAAGAGCTTCATAAAGAAGAAGTTACAGGTTAGCGAGAGCTAGAAATCTTGTTTGTTTGTGGGTGACCAAATACTTATTTTCCACTATGACTTACAATTAAATTCTTCAAAAATCCTACAATGTGATTTCCTGGATTTTTTTTTCCTCATTTTGTCTCTCATAGTTGAAGTGTAAATATTATGAAAATTACAGACCTCTCTCATCTTTAAGTAGTATCTAAGTAGGAGAACTTGCACAATCAGTGGCTGACTAAATACTTTTTTTTGCCCTGTTGTATGTTTTTTTAAATATCTACTACAGATTTTATGTAATATTTTATTTTGAATGATCTGGAACTTCGTACCTTCTGGGGTTTGGAAGGGTCGAGTCTCTCCCATGGTTCAGGATTCGATGTTTTGTTTAAACTAGGAAAATTAAAAAGACCATTAGGTTTTATCAGTTACTGTTAAACTCACGGCTGTGCCAGAAGTGATGTACATGGTGATGACAGTTATAATGATGATGACAAAAGTAAACATAGCATGAATCAGTTCTTACATCACGTCAGATTTGGTAAACAAGAAGTAGAGGCTGGTTGCCGTGCCTCCACATGCCGCCAACGCCATGATACCAACTAGAGGAATCAGCTACAGAAACAAACCAGAGCCAACTAATCAGAAACAATAATAATAGACATACTAATCAGAATATGTCAATACTCTTTCAACCATCAGAACACTGAGTTTGTTAAAAAAGGAAAAAAAATTAATTGTTAAAATTAAATGTTAAACAAATTGTAATGCAGGCAAATCAAATTAATATGCATATATAAAATGTATCTGGTAAAATATAAGATCTAAAATTGGAAAATAAAAATAGAAAATGCATAAAATATTAAGATTCTACAAAAATTGGACAAGCAGTAAAAATATAATAATAATAGTAATAATAATAATAATAATAATAATAATAATAATAATAATAATATAATTATAAACTTAAATATATTCTAAATTGGGAATACAAATGAAAATCATAATTTAAAAAATGTAAAAAATTAAATGTTAATACATGAGATAAGAAACTAAAAGAGAAAAATTGTATTAAAAAAATGCATACAATTTTAAAATTGAGACTTTCGTAAAATTAAACATCAATGTTAAGAAAAGAAAAAATCTAAAAAATTATATGGCAAATTGAAAATAATGAACTGAAATAAAATAAAACATGGAAAATGAAAAATGATTAAAATAAAAAAAAAATTAATGAAATTGCACTGCACTGTATTTACTATATATTTGTTTAATATAATATTAATTTAAATTTGTGTATGGTGTAAGTTGTGGGTTGTTTTATTAGCTCACATAGATATTTTAAATATGGTTTCTATTTAATGTTAAATTCCAAAAGAAACACTTTTATCATCTGTAGGCTTACTTCAATTTGCACTTTCACTTCACCCCACTCATAAGTGTCCAGCAAGTGTGTGTGTGTGTGTCATAATGTGTGCTCGTCATATACAAAAAAACTCTCCTTTTACACATGGGCGGAAGTGATGAGCGCTGGAAAAAAGTAGGGAAGAAAACCATGTTTCCGCAAACTACAGTTTTTGTTTTTCACTTTCAAAAAAAATACATTATTACATTAAATTACATTTGCGTTTTTTTCGGTTATTAAATAGTTTATTATAAAATAAGCTTTTCATGGTTAACGATTTTGCCCAAGTGTAGTTTTAATGTAGTGTTTAAAAAACATGTACTGGTACATGACGCCACTATACAACATTACCAATTCCATCACTCAGCCCTGCGTGAGTAGGGAGTCACGGGGTGGGGAGTGTGATGAGTGCTGGATATGGTAGTATGGAAAGGCTTGCGGTCGCGGTCGTATTAACTTATGTAAAATGGCTATGAAACATTCAATATAAAAAAACTGTCAGAACGTATCCCCATGGTAAAATCGGGACTTACCTGTATTTATTGTAATTTTAATCTCTGTTTCCACCATCAATTTTTAAACCGTTTCATTCTATCCTATTTAGGTTGTGCATGGATAAGACATTTTTTCTTTTTTTTTCAAAACAATCGTTACATATTTAACAAAGGATAAAGACCTTTCAAACCTTTTGTTTTGAATGTGCTTCATTTATAAACTAGTGACGAAAATAAGTTAAGCGGTCATTCATTAAAATAGTTTTTCCCCTGAACAGGCCCACGGAATGAGCCGTTCCTAGTGTTATCTTTAAACACGTTTCTAAAAGTTTAAAATTAATTCAGTCTAGTGAAAAAGCAGCCGACCTCCTTCCTCTTACTGAGCATCTGCACAAATCCACCTGTCACCATCTTAACCTGAAGATAAAATAATAACGTTAGCTGTATAGATTGTAAGTATATTATCAATATGATTAAATAATTCAATGAGAATCAGCTTTACTGTGCGTAGCCTGTCACGCTTGAATTTGTGCGGGTGCTGTTTGGGCGGTGTGACTTTAGCCGTTGAGACGAGGAGGGAGGATGCTGGCACGTTACTATCACCAAACAAGTTTTCGATCAGGAAAGCTTCTGACATCACAGCAACTATGTCTGCACAGCCTTAGGACCCACCTAGTGGGTATTGCACAGCCCCCATTGCTTTCCAACGTGCTCCTTTGCTACTCACCAAATGATTCAGCTTAACGGATGGCGTGAGAATGAAAAATAAAATATTTAGTAAACCACACACGCAGAGGTGTGGCTGCTGAGTGATTTTAACACACACACACCAAAAAACACACAACACACACACACACACACACACACACACACACACACACAAAACACACACACACACACACACACCACACACACACACACACACACACCACACACACACACAACCACACACACCACACACAACACACACACAACACACACACAATTTATATGGCATCCTTTGAGGACCTTGCCATGGACATGATTACGGTAGCTAATTAATCCTACACACAGCCCTAGCCTACCCTAAACCTCAGCAAACTAAAGCAATCGTTGCCAAAAACAGTCCTCAAGGACAACATCGGAAGGATTTCTTACCAGTGAACGTTGAGGACATTTGGTACACACGCTGCTGTCTTTTTAAAAGTGTTTTCGTGCAAATTTTAGCAAAAAAGCAAATGTTTAAATACATCAGTGTGTCTGTCACATTGTTTACCAGTATCGAGGTTTGGCAGGTTTGGATCGTGTGTACCAATGTGTAGAATAGTATATTATCAAAGTGTGTCAGATGTGGTTGTTACTGGCAATCAAAGATATGTTAGTATAATGTTAGTGTGTATTAGTGGCATCACGTTTGTATTAAATGGAATATCTTTGTTACTGATCTATGTGTTAGTAAGCTTAATTGTCGATGTATCAGAGCGTTGTTTGTATATATTAGTGGGTGCAACTGCATCAATGTATGTTTGAGTGTGTCACTGTGTGTTAGAGTGTATCAGAATTCATCAGTGGGTAAAAAAAAAGTATATGTGTGTTATATATGTTATTGGGAATCAGTGTTTTCCTGTGTATCCGGGGTTATTGTGCATCAGTGTGTGTTTGAGTGTATCAAAGTGTATCAGTGTGTTAGTATAGCCAGTGTTAGTCAACAGACAGTGTGCCAGATTTTCATAGTCTTCTGGTCTCCATATGGAGGCGTGGGTTCAAATCCCACTTCTGACAAAAGCTTTCTGGGACTGTGGTAGCCTAGTGGTTAAGGTACTGGACTATAGATCAGAAGGTCCACGGTTCAAATCCCACCTCTGCCAAGCCGCCACTGGTTGCTCCTTGAGCAAGACCCTTAATCCACAATTGCTTGGACTGTAAGGATGTATCAGTTGTAAGCCGCTCTGGATAAGCATCTGCTAAATGACATAAATGTAAATATATCAGTTTGTAATTGTCTGTATCAGTGTGTGTTAACACACTTAACTGTAACGGATTCATTGTTCCTGATAGCAGCATTCAGTTTTGCAGTTAACGCAGTGCCCTGGGGTCTTAATGAAATGACTGTGACATGAATTAGTCAAAATACCATAAGCATCCATCACTAGAGCACCCTTAACAACACAAGCTGTTTCTGAAACCATAGTTAAATGTGCTTGTTCTCAGGCCTCTCCTGAGAAACAGTTTCTGCAATTTCTCAGTTCCCCGAAATACAGGTATGCGCTGTTTAACGACCACCTTATGTTCTATGAAACAGGACACTGACTGAAAAGGATGTCAATCTGGATTTTACCATAGTCACAATATTTTTATGTTAGTGTGATATAAATATAAAATGTGCTTTCACAAGAAACCTGCACGCAAAAGATACACAAAATCTGCACAACATCCCTAATGCCACCGCATTTTTATTTTATGGAAATTCACATTAATTATAGAAAAGTACAGTATTGTACAGTTATGATCCTGGCTAGGGGGAATACTTAAGAGGATGATATGAAGGACCTGATACTTTTGTTTGACAGACACCAAAAATGCATTGATAGACAGAATTACAAACAACACAGAAGATCAGCCAGATGAAACAGAGACCTAGAGAGTGAATGTGAACCAGGTTACATAGAGATGGGATAAAGAGGGTATACGGGTGGGGGTGGGGGGTACTACTTACAATAGGACAGGCACGTACATTTACGTAACTAAACACATCAACAGAGTTAGAACAGTCTCTTGTCCAAATACTACCTGTAAGTAAATAAATACCAGTAAGTAAAAATAAATAACTATATATTTATTTATTTCTTTTGTCAATAAAATAGTGTAACAACTGACAAACCTTTTTGACTTTTAAAAAATGTTATCACAGCTCAGACTGGTTTAGCACACACCACAGTTTTATGCTGACTGTATCTGTGATGTTGCCTCCAAAATAAACTTTTTCCACTCAGCATTTCCATCCTCTGTGGCTGGGGGCTGATGTACTGATATGTGCAGCCAACAACACGGCTAGAGTATCCAGTGCAAATGTGGTACTTATGTCTAGCCGTGGGTGGGTTTACTCAGATGGTGGGGGCTTCTCAATTCCAATGAGCCGGTTTATGACATTTGAACGGAGACAAATCTAAACAACTTGTTGAATAGCATGTTTTCAGACCTAGACAGGCTAGAAATGACTTCATTGATGCAAAGACTGCACAGTTTGTGGGTTGGCAGGCACTCAAGATGCGCAAATGTATGTGCCCAAGCACTGAAAAAGTGAGTTTTCCATAATAAATCCCCTTTAAGGATGACAGCTGCAGCAGACACAAAGGGTTATTTATAGTCCAAAACACATGCACACACTTGCACACACTACACTCGTGCATGGACTTACTTAATACTTAAAAACAAAGGGTTAGAAAAGCTTTTCCCAGTTAGTCAACTACTAAATATTGAATGACAACTTTCGAACTAACCAAATTTAATTTAATGTGTGTTTAAAGTCCAGCAAATAAACAGTGATGGTTAATTAAAATCTTCAGGAATTTTAATTAACTACAAATCAACAAAACACACGTTGTTTAACCCCTGGTTAAACAACTGGGGATTTTTGGTTGGCCATGGTGAAGATACTATTCATTTTTTGACAAAAAACATTGAGAACACACAGGAATCTTTTGTGTCAAAAAGGAATCCTGTATGTCTTAGCACTGTACCATACATACAGTATGATTAGCGTGCTAACTGCACAAACTGTTGGTACTGTAGTAGTTGCTGTGAGGTGATGGAGGCTTGAAAGTTCTGCAGGACCTTCAGAAAATGTTTCTGCTGCACTGCCGATACACTCATCCCCTCCTCATGACAAGCTAACAAAGCCGCCTGCGCACACACACACACACACACACACACACACACACACACACACACACACACACACACACACATATATATATATATATATATATATGAGAGAGAGAGAGAGAGAGAGAGAGAGAGAGAGAGAGAGAGAGAGAGAGAGAGACTAAAATCGGTAGCATATAATATTATTTGAAATGAAACAATAAGCAATCACTGAGTTCTAACCTCTTTGCAGAGATTCTCCAGGTCTGCTCCGGAGAACATGTGCGTTTGGTTTGCCAGAACCTCCAAACACACATCAGAGTCCAGAGGCATTTTCTCTGTGTGAAGCTGCAGGATGGCTAGTCGAGCCTGAACAAACACACAGAAACAGGTACGGCGCATGTAGGTGGAATTATGTTTTCTTTCAGGTCAGCTGTATGTAAACAGAGTTAAGTTTACCTTTAGGTCGGGTGTTTGTAGATTGTTTTGTTTACCTGTAGGTCAGGTGTATGTAGGTGGAGTTATAAGTTTACCTGTATAAGTGGGGTTCTTGTAGAAGGCACCAAATACTTAACTGGAGGTTAAGTGTAGGGAGTTATGTTCACTGTGGACTGTGGTGGTGCAGTGGATAAAGTACTAGGCTGTGAACCAGGAGGTCCACTTCTGCTAAACTGGCACTGTTGGGTCCTTGACTAACATTTAACTTGTAATGTAAGCTGCAAGAAGCTCTGGTTAAAGACATCTGGTAAATGACTAAATGTAAATGTCCACTTGCAAGACAGATGTATGAAGGTGAATCTCTGAGTTTACCTGTAGGTCAGGTGTATGGGTGTATGTACCAAAAAAAAAAAACACTTTTATTTCATTGCAGACAGTATGAACCCAAGATATTTCAGTTTTGTCTGGTCAACTTCATGTCATTTGTTAATAATCACCCATTCCTGCATTTCAGGCCTTACAACATATTCCAAAAAAAGTTGGGAGAGGGGCAATTTAGGGCTAGTAATGAGGTTAAAAAACAACTAAATAATGATGTGATTTCAAACAGGTGACGTTAACAGGTGATTAGGTACAAAAGCAGTATACACAAAAGGCTGTGTCTTTGAGGAGCGAATATGGACAGAGGTTCTCCAGTTTGTCAATAAACGCAGATGAAAATGACTAAAATGTTTAAAAGCAATGTCACAGAAAGACTGGAAGAGATTTTAGTATATTTCAGTCTGATTTAATTTTCTGACTTGACTTGTTTTGCATTATCTTGTTGAAAAACGTACGGATGTCCTTGGAAAAGATGCTGGAAAAGATATGAAGGCAGCATATGTTGCTCTAAAATCTCAATGTACTTTTCTGAATTAACGTTGCCATCACAGAAGTGTAAATGACCTTTGTAAAGGGCACTGAAACAACCCCATACCATGACACAGCCTAGCTTTTTGGACTTGTTGCTGATAGCAGTCTGGATGGGTACATTTTATCTTTGGTCTGGGGCACACGGCATCCATTTCTCCAATAAAGATGGGGAATACTAATTTACCTGACCACAATAGACGTTTCCACTGTGTGATGGTCTATCCCAGATACCTCCAAGTCCACACCGCTTCGGGACATAGTTAACTTGGGGCTTCTTTTTGCACAGTAAAGTTTTAAGTGGCTTTTGTGAATGTAACTCTATATTGTAGTGCTTGACAAAGGTTATCCAAAGTAATTCCTTTCCCATGTGGTTCTATCATCTATTGATAAATGACGGTTCCACATGCAGTGTTGTCTCACATTTATTTAATTTAGGCTTGCACCCTTGCCCTTTATGCACTCCAGATTTTTTAAATTGTTTAATGATATTATGCACTGTAGAGAAAGAAATATGCAAATCTCTTCCAATGTTTTAGCTTTTAATACATTAACAAAATATTAACAAAAGAAATTAGGTTAACCAGAAAAAAACACAAAATATATTGGATTCATGTTGTCTGCAAATGAAATAAAAGCCAAAGTAAATGCAAGGAACACTTGTTTTTATTTTTTTTTACTATGCATTTCATTGCTGTCCCAACTTTTTCTGATTGGATTGTAGGTTGATTTATGTTTACCTGTAGATCAAGTGTATGTAGCTTGAATTTTAGTATTCACCTGTATGTGGGGTGTATGAAGTATAGAAGTATACCTGTAGGCACAGTGGTGCTTGAAACTTTGCAAACCCTTTAGAATTGTATATACTTAATAAATATGACCTCATGTATCATCATATTTTTTACCAAAAAGTAAGTAAATAAATAAAGTAAACTAAAGAGAACCCAATTAACAAATGAGAAAAGCATATTATACGTCATCATGTATTTATTGAGGACAATAATCCAATATTCCATATATGTAGCAAAGTATGTGAACCTCTAGGATTAACAGTTAATTTGAAGGTGAAATTAGATTCAGGTGTTTTCAATCTAAGAGAAGACAATCAGGTGTGAAACGTTTAGTTGCAGTTATTGCTGAACAAGGGCACCACAACAGATACTAAAAGCAAAGGTTCACATAAGTTTGCCAGTCACAGATACTGTATGTTATATATTGGCTCATTTTCCTGAATAAATAAATGACCAATTATAATATTTTAGTCTTGTGTGTTTAACTGGGTTCTCTTTATCTATACTTAGAACACTTGTGGAAATCTGATGATGTGTTAGGTCAAATGTATGCAGAAATATGTAAATTCTAAAGGGTTCACAAACTTTCAAGAACCACTGAAAGTTGATGTGTCTTTACCTGTAGGTGTGGTGTATGTAGGGGTAGTTATGTTAGCCTGTAAGACTGTATGTAGGTGGACTTACATTGGCCTATAGGTCAAGTCTCTGTAGCTGCAGTTATAATTTTACCTGTAGGTCGGGTGGGGGGACATATATGATGTGGTCAAATCGTCCTGGGCGGAGCAATGCGCTGTCCAACACATCCGGTCTGTTAGTAGCAGCGATTATCATCACATCCTGATTGCATACTTCCTGAAGCTCCATCTGGGACCAACACACACAAACAATGATTCACAATAGGAATTTCCACATTAGCCCAAACACAGTAGTGTGATTTTTGCAATGATGCAACAGCGACACAAACACAGCAACACAGGAACAGCACAGTGCTTTCACCAATTCAGAATTCAGTTCATGTATGGCACTTTAAACATGGCCCAGCCACTCGTGCGTTGGTTTATGAGACTGGTGTTGACGCATGTCAAGGATGAGGACGTGTTAGATTTAGTGTTTTTAGTGCAATCGATGCATCTCTAGTGTTAACTGCAAAATTACTAAAATTACTAAAAACATTAGGTTTGTTGAAATATATATTTTATTTGTTTATAAATAAAATTGCACTTTTATTTATAGTTAAATGAAATCTTTTTTTCCTTATTTGTTATTACAACTTTCATTTCTATCATTTTTTATGTTGCTAAATATTATAGCAGCAATTTCATTAAATACAAAGAAACCATTTTGCTTTAGTTTGTTTAACTGTAGTTATTTTCTTAAAGAAAAACACTGTTAAAAACCTAAAACTCTGAATGGTGAAAAAAATCTCTAAAAACTGAAAATGGCAAAAAATAAACTGGAATCACAGAGCCCTATATATGGACGCTATACCATTGCTAAAACAACATTGCTAACACTTTTGCACTGTATGTGTAAAATTATAAAAAGTATCAATTTTGTGATTTCTAGAATATTTATGACCTGCTGTTGTCTGAGTGACTTCTTCTCATCATCCTGTCTGTTAGTTTTTTGGGACCCTCGTCTCTCGGTGGTACTAAACCCCACACCATCCAACTCATTCAGCAACACCGATAGGACCTGGGCCTGGACACTGCTGCCACGACAACTGCCTCCACCACCGGTGCCTCGGAAACCCACCAAGCTGTCGATCTCATCTAGAAAGACGATTGAAGGAGAGCAAGCACGAGCCTGACGGAACAACTGAGAGACACAAAGAAAGGTTAGGAATTATTAGAAAGGTGTGTGTGTGTGTGTGTGTGTGTGTGTGTGTTTGTGTGTCCATACCTGTGCTAGTGCTCTCTCCGAGTCCCCTACATAGGGAGAGTAGATCTCAGCTCCACTTAAACTGAGGAAGCTGCAGTGTGCAGATGAAGCTGTTGCTTTAACCAGTGTGGTTTTAGCACACCCTGGTGGCCCATAGAGTAACACGCCTCGTGCCCGACTCACACCCATCCTCACAAACGCATCAGGGAACTTCATTGGCCACTCCACGCTCTACACATACACGCACACACAGGCGCACACACCATAAGCACACAAACATTTATATTAGCAGTGTAACATCAAGACAGTGAAGAAGGCTCCCTATAAAGGGAATAAGGGTACATCACTTACAGAGAGAGCAGAGTAGGCTTCCTATTAAGTGAAGTACATATGTTATATATATAAAATATAGATACCCCCCCAAACACCTCCACCAACTGAGCAACAGCAACATCTGGAAGACATTGGGATGCCAAGAAGATCGGTGGAAAAAGAGTATTACGGAGTTGGGAATTCAATTCCATCTTTGAACACCAGAGGGGGCAGACATACTCACAGACGCATATCCTGTTCTCAGTGGGCATCCTTTCAATTTCTTTTAATTGCAGTGGACTAAAGACGCTTTCTTCATTTTAATTTACAAGAAAAGTACAAATTATTTGAATTGTTTTCATCAGAAGTAAAAAAAAGTAAGGTTCTCACTCGGTTATTTGAAGTATGGTGATGCTACAGTAGAGTTTACTATTTTAAACCTATATCTAGAAATGTATCTTAAACTTTAAAAATGTTCTAGTAAACTCACGTTTCATAAAGACACAAGACACAAAAATAACAAAATAATGTTCCGATTAAAACAAAGGACAATGAATAATTAGACTCATCTATCCCCATCTTGTCAGTGCGCACATGACTTTAATTAACCCATGATTAGTGGCTTTAATGCTTAAAAAGGCCTTGTTCGCATTGGCAAAAACAAGAAAGCTGTCTGACCAGACTATAAATACTATTATTACCAAGTGTAAGCTGTATAATGTGTACAAGACTATCTCCAAATAACAGCTTTGTTACAGGAACAGTTAAGAACGTTCCAGCACATGGCAGAAAGAGGACAACTGATGAGAGAACCATATGAAAGTTGCTAAAAAATGTGGCAAACAACATACAACATCCAAAGAACTTCAGGCTGCGCTGGAGATATGTGAAGTGACGATTTCAACCTATACCATATGCCACACACTGAAAAAAAGTCAAGCCAAGTCAGATTTATTTATATAGTGTTTTACAATGGAGCATCGTCTCAAAGCAACTTTACAAATTTAGATCATCTCCTAATATCTACGTCCAATCCCAAACTGAGCAAGCCTAGGGCGACAGTGGCAAGGAAAAACTCCCTAAGTGTTATGAGGAAGAAACCTTGGGAGGACCAAGACTCAAAAAGGGACCCAAGCTCCTTTGGCAGCGCAGATGATAAATCTAAGCCAGCTGAAGGAGGGAGAGAGCCACAGGATTCTGTGGGTGATGGGCAAACATTCTTTAATTAGTAATAAGTTTCTTCTTTATTTCTTTTTTTAAATGGCTGCATGGATGTTAACAGATCAACTTTTTGTTAAATGTATTAGGACAAGCTAATAAAATATTCTAATGATACAGATAAAGTTGTTACATATCCATTTATTTCTGAAGATAGTGGCTTTTTATATTAAACAATCAGATGTGGTAATGCTGACCACAACTGTAGGCCCCCTATTAAGGGTTGGGCAAAAAAACCTTTGCTTGTGTGTTTTGTTGATTTACCTACATCAGATCCAAACAAGTTCTGGTTTAATTGTGTTCTTGAGCTATTGCTTACTTGTACTAACAAGAGGTTTTGTCAACTAGGAAGAATACAAAGCACTTCTATAAATCGCTCTGGGTGTCTGGTAAATGCTATAAATGTAACTGTAAATGTAAGGGTACTTCTCTAACAGAGAGAGTAATGTAGGGTCCCTATTAAGGGAATCGTATAGACATGTATATGTACTGAATATGTGTGTGCATGTATGCATGTGTGCATTTACTCTGTACCTGTTTCAGTTTAAGCTTGACTTCCTCCAATCCCCCAATCTGCTCCCAGCACACAGGTTTAAATTCAGCCACGCCAACACTACTTCTCAAGCTGGAGGGCGGAACCAAACGCAAAGCCTTCAGAAAATGTTCAGGCCCAACTATTCTACCCTCGCTTCCTGATTGGGTGGGATTACCAGCTCCACCCTGAGAAATAAGAAAAGAGTCATAAAACAACCACCATGCTTCATTCCTCCATCAGCCAGACCTGACTGGGAGCCGCAGGTGTGTGACATGTGTACTACCTGTGCAGTGTGCAGTATGGCCTGAAGAGCAGCTTCTCTACAGAGCGCGCTCAGATCAGCTCCGACATATCCGCTGGTCATTTCAGCAATGGAGTGCAGATCCACAGTCTGAGAGAGTGGCACACTGCGACACACACACTGCAGGATACTGAATCTCTGCTGCAGAGTGGGGACACCCAGCACTAGCTAAACAGACACACACACACACACATTATACACACACACACCGCAGGATACTCTGCTCCAGAGTGAGTACACACACACACACACACAGCAGGATACTCTGCTTCAGAGTGGGTACATTACACATGCGCACACACACACAGACACACAAGGATACTCTCTCTATCTCTCTCTCACACACACACACACACACACACACACACACAGCAGAATACTCTCACTCTCTCTCTCTCTCTCTCTCTCTCACACGCACAGACAGACAGACACACACACATTATATACACACCAGGATACTCTGCTCCAGAGTGAGTACATACATACACATACATACACATACACACACACACACACACACACAGCAGGATACTCTCTCTCTCACACGCACAGACAGACACACACACACACACACACACCAGGATACTCTGCTCCAGAGTGAGTACATACTTACACATACTTACATACATACACACACACACAGCAGGATACTCTCTCTCTCTCTCTCTCTCTCTCTCTCTCTCTCTCTCTCTCTCTCTCACACACACACACACACACACACACACACACCCCGTAGGATACTCTGCTCCAGAGTGAGTACATACTTACACATACATACACATACACATATACATATATATATACACACATACACACACACACACACACACACACAGCAGGATACTCTCTCGCTCTCTCTCTCGCTCTCTCTCTCGCCCACACACACACACACACACC
>JAJAGP010005524.1:0-32363 GCA_025084515.1 Ancistrus triradiatus
ATCATTGTCATGCTGGAAAACCCAGCCATGTTCCACGCTCTGACTGATGGAAGAAGCCCCAAAGCATGATGTTTCCACCCCCATGCTTCACAGTAGGTATGGTGTTCTTGGGATGTGACTCAGCATCCTTTTTCCTCCAGTTAAGTTTTTACCAAAAAGTTCTATTTTGGTTTCATCTGACCACATGATATTCTCCCAATCCTCTTCTGGATCATCAATATGCTCTCTGGCAAACTTCAGACAGATCTGGACATGTACTGGCTTAAGCAGGGACACACACCTGGCACTGCAGGATCTGAGTCCATCTCGGCGTAGTGTGTTACTGATGGTAGCCTTTGTTACTTTGGTCCCAGCTCTCTGCAAGTCATTCATCAGGTCCCTGCGTGTAGTTCTGGAATTTTTGCTCATCGTTCTCATGATCATTTTGACCCCACAGGACGAGATCTTGCGTGGGGCCCCAGATTGAGGGAGATCATCAGTTGTCTTGTATGTCTTACAATTGCTCACACAGTTGATTTATTCACACCAGCCTGCATGGTTATAGTAGATTCACTCTTCCCAGCCTGGTGTAGGTCTACAATTTCTTTCTGGTGTCCTTCAACAGCTCTTTGGTCTTGGAGATGGTTGAGTTTGGAGTCTGACTGTTTGAGGCTGTGGACAGGTGTCTTTTATACAGATAAAAACAGGTGCCAGTAATACAGGTAACGAGTGGATAACAGAAGAGCTTATTAAAGAAGAAGTTACAGGTCTGTGAGAGCCAGAAATCTTTTTTGTGGGTGACCAAATACTTATTTTCCACCATGATTTAGAATTGCATTTTTTTTAAATCCTACAATGTGATTTCCTGTTTTTTTTCTCATTTTGATCTCATAGTTGAAGTGTAGCTATGATGAAAATTACAGACCTCTCCCATCTTTCTAAGTAGAAGAACTTGCACAATCAGTGGCTGACTAAATACGTTTTTGCCCCACTGTATGTTAAGGTTTATTCCCTGCAAAGGCTACAGTATTTAAAATACTATTTCTTTCTGCATTTTTACATAAAAACAATAAATATTACAGTACAACACTCAATACAAAACAACCAACCATTACAACAGCATATAACATTAAAAAACAGTGCCAATGTGTATATTCCATAAGACATCATCATGTGCAAAGAAGCAATTGGAAACATAGACTTACAGTATGTTAACGAGACATCCAGTGAGCAGCAGTTCTACAGACAGAAACTGTTACGTGGGATCTAGGATCCCACAAGGAAATAATATTGGAACCCTAATGCAAACCAACAGACAGACCGACAGGACAACGACGTGCAGTAAACAATGTGTTTATTAATAACAAGAGAGGGTGTTTGTGTAAGGTGTGTAAGGGTTGCCAGCAATGGGATGTCGAGTCCAGAAGGATGGCAGCAGACGTGTGGAGAAAACAGGAACCAAAAGCGGAGATGCTGCGGCAGTGCGGTGCTTGCTTCCAATGGGGACCAGTGAGCAGGGGAAGGAAACCCAAGGCGCAGGCTGACGGCAAACAGAGAAAATCAGAGCTAGGGGGAAAAGAGACTGACGATGAGTACTGTATGAAAATAACACGCCATGAGAGCTGAAAATTGAGCAGTACGAAGCACCAGAGCTAAGACTAGGATAACGCATAAAGCTTACAACAACTACAACAGAGCTAGGTACTGGATAAGACAGAGTACAATCTGGCGATAAGTGGCAGATCAATTTTCAGTTATGTAGGCTATCAAATCAGTGGAGATGAGAACCAGGTGTGGAGAATTCGGGAGGAGTGGAGCCAAGCGATCTGTGGAAGCAAGCATAAACACACAAGCACGCCGCACTCACAGAATATAAACAAAAGTGGAAAGTAAGGGAGTGTCAGAAAATGAACAAATGAACAAAAAGCAAAGCAGACCCAGTGCGAGCCCTAACAGTACCCCTCCCCCAAGGATTGGTTCCTGGCGATCACCGGGGATTTGTTAGGGTTGGCCCTGTGGAAGTCCCGAACTAAAGATTTATCAAAAATAGCAGAGCGGGGAACCCAGGAGCGGTCTTCCAGGCCCTGTGGCAGTGGGGGAAGTGGTATTCCATGGAGGGAACCACCACTTCAGACTCCAGTTCGGGGAAGAGAGGTGGAAGGTAGCCCAAGGAGGCCTTGAAAGGAGAGAGGTACACGTCAGGCAGGCCGCCACAAATTCCCTCATGTCTGAGTCTATGGTCGGCCACCAGAAGTGATTTCCGGAGGAGAGCCAAAGTCCGATGGTTTCCGGGGTGACCGGCAAACCTGGACTCATGGCCCCACTGGAGAGCCACAGTCCAAGCCAAGGTGGACATGTAGAGACGGCCGGGTGGTCCACCCCCAGGGTCGGGAACCGTCCTCTGTGCCTCTCTGATGGCCTGGTGGTCCTCCCAGGTAAGGAGAGCAATGAGGCAGTCGGCTGGCAAGATGGTGAGCTCGATGGCATCAAGCTTGATGTTACGATGTTACAGTGAAGTTGAAGTGGCCAATGGGCATAACCAGATATTCAAAGTGCCATAAAGGAGTGTTTAAGGCAGTCTTCCACTCGTCCCCTTCCTTTATGCGGACCAGATAGTAGGCGTTCCGCAGGTCCAACTTCGTGAAGATAGAGGTCCCCTGGAGTAGGTTGAACACCGACGAGAGCAGTGGAAGGGGGTACCGGTTCCACTTTGTGATGCTATTGAGGCCTCGATAATCTATGTATGGCGAATGGTCCCATCCTTCTTAGAGACGAAGAAGAAACCAGCTCCCGGGTAGAAGATGAGGGTTGAATGAGATCGGCCTCCAGACAATCAGTGATGTACCCCAGGCCTCCTTCTCTCCGCGAGACAGCTGGTATAGTCAGCCGGAGGGCAACGGGGCACTCGAGAGCAGATCGATCAAGCAATCATAGTGCTCGTGGGGAGGCAACTCCCAGGCGTGGTTCTTACTGGACACCCCGCCAAGGTCGTGGTAAGGTTGGGGGACCTGGAAGAGGTCCGCAGGATCTTCGGGCTGAGAAGTGTGAGGACGGTCCTTGGACACCAGAACGGCCGTGAGGAGACAGTTTTGATGGCAGAAATCACTCCAGCCGGTGATCCGACCTTCCTTCCAGCAGATGGTAGGGCTGTGGCAGGTTAGCCAGGGATGGCTGAGGACCAGAGGTGTCTTTGGTGACCGGATCACCGCCAAGGAGATGACCTCCCAATGATTCCTCAAGAGGATCAGGGGAATGGGAAGTGTGCGGTGGGTGATCTCTGCCAGGAGTCGCCCGTCCAGGGCGTAAGCCCACGTGGGGGTGTCCAAACCCTCTGTTCGGGTGCCGAGCTAGGCCACGAGGTCTTGGTCGATGAGGTTCTCCTCCGAACCGGAGTTAATCAAGGCATCAACCTGGCGTGAGGACCCCAGCAGATACAGGGTGGCAGGCAGCATAAGAAAGGCTTGGTCTGGTCGAGGGGTTTTAGTGTTTAGGCTTGCCAGGACCCCCAGACTCACTGGCGTGCTTCCCCTTTTGGGCAGAACAAACAGGAGGCGATGTTATGGCCAGGCTTTTCGCAATAGAGTCAGAGCCTGTTCGCTCTACGCCAGAACCGTTTCTCCTTGCTGAGCCGAGCGTGTCCCACCTGCGTAGGCTCGACGTCATCAAGGTTGTTGGGAGCCTGGGACAGTGGAAGGGGGGCCGCCAGTGTAGTGGGCCTGGTATGGACTGACGGAACCGCCTGGAATAGAAACGAGGCCCTCTCCATCCTACAAGCGTGTTGGCGTCGGTCTAGGCAAATGGCTAGGTCAAGTATGGCTTGAAGGTTCTCGGGCTCATCATGGACCGCAAGCTCGGCCTTGAGGCGTTCAGACAGGCCCGATCGGAATGCCTCGTGCAATGCGGGGTCATTCCAACCGCCGTCCGCGGCCAACAACCAGAACTCCACAGCATAATCTGAGACAGTGCGGGAGCCTTGTCAAAGGCTCATGAGGCGACTCGACGCCGCTTCACCTTGGCTAGGGTGGTCGAACACCATCCTAAACCAATGAGCAAAATTGGCAAATGAGACATCCTCAAAACCCCCCTGGGAGAGCACGGCCTCCAATGACGTATGAGACCTTTGATGCACCGGAGACGAAAGCTGTGGAACGCTGCTGGAAAACCAGGTCGTACTACAGCAGGAACCCCCGACACTTCGACAGGTCCCCAGCGAACGGCTCTGGATGGGTGATGGAAGGCCCTGTGCCCAAAAATCCCACTGGGCGAGTCGTGGAGGAGTTGGAAGTCGGCAGCCCAGTCAGGGTGTTCGGAGGGGACAGAGGATCCCGAGTGCCATCGGAAATGGAAGACGTCTGGCTCCCAGCAGCAAGGACCGGAAGGAGAAAGAAGCAAGCGATTAATTTTACTGTTCAGAGGAGAAGTTTGCTGATTAAGAAGGCGATTTAATTCCAGCAGAGATGCTAATAGCTTATTGTGCTGTTGGAGCCAGGCCTGCTGGTGATCCAAGGCCATATCGATCGGCAGTGGGGGGGGGCTGTCTGTTGATCTGTGGGTTCCATGTTGGCCAGATTGTTCTGTTACGTGGGATCTAAGATTCCACAAGGAAATAATATTGGAACCCTAATGCAAATAATGCTGTAAAAGACTCACTGGAAGTTATCACAAACGCTTGGTTGCAGTTGTTGCTGCTAAGGGTGGCCCAACCAGTTATTAGGTTTAGGGGGCAATGACTTTTTCACATAGGACCATGTAGGTTTGGATTTTTTTTCTCCCTTCATAATAAACACCATTCAAAAACTGTATTTTGTGTTTACTTGTGTTGTCTTTGACTAATATTTTATATTTAAATTGGTCTGATGTTCTGAAATACTTAAGTGTGACAAACATGCAAAAAAAATAGGAAATCAGAGGCAAACACTTTTTCACACCACTGTACCTTGGAATCATGAAAAGGCAAACACTTTTTCACTTTCACCACCACCTTGTACCTTGGAAATACATGAAAAGTTCTAAAAATAAAGTGTATATGCCTTGTTACCCCACTCATTCAAATTGTATCCAGTAGGAGGCGTACTACAACTGAACATTAAACTACAGTTTGAACATACTGGACATGCAAGCTGGATTCTATGTAATTTTCCTAATAAAAAGCATATGGCAAAAAGCCTATAAGATATTACAGAGATATTTTGTCATAGCGATCAACGAGGAAAGAAAATTTTTGGTAATTGTTAGACAAATATTTGCAGTAGTGAATCCCTGTGGCTGAGAAAAAACAGCCCACCCAGCACCCCACCTCCCTAAAACACTGCTGCCAAATTGCGAGCCAAAGGGGGGGTACGGACACACACACACACACACACACACACACACACACACACACACACACACACACACACTACAGTCAGCTATTGTTTTACACTCGTGGCATGTTGCACAATTGGGTAATTTTCAAGAAGAACCAAAACAGAATGAGGTGTATTATTTGTTTGACTTGAACCACTTGAGCAAAACCTGTTCCAAAAATCATAAAGCTTTCCCCAGCTGCTGGGGTGTTTGGGGTGAAGTGATAGAAATGCTGTAATACTAAAATATAATTGCCTTCTCAAGATTCAATATGCTTTCACTGTCACTACACCTAGTACAGTGCTGTGAAATATAAGTCTCCTGGTTCCAGGTTGACAAGGTGACAAGAAAAGCTGGAGCATGGATCCATTCACGGAAGTGGATGAAATAACACAAACACAGATTTTCCAGGCATTAGACTGGTGAACACAAAGCTCTAACTCGTTCTATATATGCCGTATGTAGAAATACAACTGAGAGGTTACCTGGGCAAAGATTTAGGCACCATTGGTCAAATGACACAACTTGGTTATTTTTTAAAAATATGTTAGTGCAACCTGTATGGGGACCAACATAATATGAGTTTTCTGCAAATTCTAATGCACCACTGTCGTTTATTTTCTATTTTTAACATATTGAAAGTACTTAAGTTTGGCAGGCTTTCCAGATATTCCACTGATATTTTTGCAAGGTCTCAGAATTTAATTGAGTTGTTAGGACTTAATCCATGTCAAGTGTAGACAGTTTCAGAGCTTACTGAATTCTGAGACCCTACAAGCCTCTCGTGGTATTGTGCTTCCAATCATAAGCCATTGGCTCCTCTAAGCATCTGGAGACTGGAGACCTGAAAGATACATAGAACATAAGAGGAAATGCCCAGAAGAGACAAGATGTGGAAGACCAAGAAAATGCTCTGATAGAACAGACTGTAGACTGGTCAGGTATGCAAAGCAAAACTCTCACACCACTCTTGAGGATGTGAAGGAAATTTTGGTTGGTACGGTAGTAGTGACGCAATATTCCAAATACGAACCGCATGCATGAGTCCCCAGAAGTAAACTTTACAAGTAGAACGTGTGAAGCACTGGAAACAACACTGTGATAAGACAGAGGCATTTTGTCAATAGAGTCCCACGTGTCTAACAGAACAGAGTTTGGACTTGTTTTACTACAATCGCCAGAGGTGTCTTTGAAGGGGTAAAAGCAGTTCAAGAAAAAAAAAGACCTTGCCAAATAATAAGGGTAATTCTGTTGGTTTAGGTTTGTCTGACTGACTATGTAGCTATGGGGAATAACTGTCCTAAATACATGTAAAAAGAACAGCACCACTGAGAATATCTTACTATCAAATGGGTGTTTGTTAACTGTCTGTTTCTACCTGCCTTAAAACCCCCGGGCAGTGATCCCCTGCAGTGAAGAGCACACAGATAAAGCTGACATTATGACCTTATGTTCACTGTGGTCTAGAGTCTGGGGGAACATATGCCTGTGGCTGATTTCCTCACTCATCTCTGAGTCCTTACCATGGGAGTAAGTGTCAGGTGAGGTATCTTTTAGCATGAGCTGCAACAGGAGCAAGTAATTATGGTAGACATATCCATAATTAGCAGAAAGCACACCTGTATTTAACTTACTGCGTCTGTCTCTGTCTCTCACTCGCTCTGTGTTTGTGTGTGTTTTTCTAAACAGGAACTGTGCGAGAGCTGGGTTGGAAAGATGGAAAAGCCATTGTATTTTTCTTTCTATTCTTAGTGCTAAGAATAGCTCCTAGTGACAAAATTCTAAGAATTGTGGGCGTTTCCCTCTTAACGTTCGGAGTAGGTCCTAGAAAAGATAAAAGTTATTCATAAAGCATCTTAACCCCTATAAAGAGCTCCTAAGGTGAAAAACTACAGAAATTCTCAGCATTGTAAATACACTGTCACTAAAATAAAGCAAATAAACGTGTGAGTGTGATTAGTGTAACACACAGAAATGGCCTATGCCTGTCATTTCAAAGGCTTATAATAGGCTATACAGTATTTCCCAATTTAAGAGTGTGCATAATCAAGAGAGTTTGTGTCTGTGAGAGAGAATGAGTAAGCTGGGTGATAACCAATCACGGTCTTCAAAAGAATGCATCATACCTAGCAACCGGGTCAACCCCGCCTCCTCACTGAGATAAGTTATATATAAGTTATAGAATTGTCTTTGCTCGGAGTTGCTCTGAGATCTTCAACTAAAACTCCTAGACAAGAGTTTTTAAGCAAGATTATGAGCTCTCTAAGAGGCTTCTTAAAATCTTTATCTATACCATCCCTGTTTTTTTTTTTATTTGGTCCCCATCTTATGTTGACTGTTATTTTCTAGGTTGTTACTATTTTCTAGGTTGTTACTACTACTCTAAAATAAGCATTCATTACAGTTTTTTTGGATTGGTTGATGATGAATACTTTAATGGTGATTCTTTATCCCATCTTGAGCTGCTTAATACTCAATTAAATATAGTGAAGTGTTTTTAAAAAATTGTTCTAAATAATATAAAAACATTTAAAGCTGTGTCTAACCCTAAACCTAACTCTAACCATTAGCAAATATCAAATATAGTCTACTTTTATTTTTATGTAGTTTTATTTTCTAAACCTTTCCCTGGCTAGTTTGCAATAATAAGGCAGATATGTGAACTGATATTCCAGCAGTTCAATAGTATTGAGTCATATTAAATAAATATCGAATAATATTTACTTGCGTCAGTCTGTGTTAAAACTGAATTGCCGAGTGCTTTAGGTATGCTGTAGTTATGAGAATATACCATTATCTTTACAGACTGTGCTCTAGTTTTGACATCAAGCAGTAAATGAAGTTTGTGTTAAAGACACATTTGTTTGTGTGTCTTAACTCACAGGCCATGCTCTTTCAAAGTTTCCTAACATCAGCGTGCAAGATGTGAGACGCATCATGGGGAAAAAAAAATGACATAGAAGACCATGCGACAAGAACATTTTTGTTTTCATTAAGTTGAACATTTTTTGTTTGGATTTCTGGTTCCTGTGCTTCAGGATAGCCAGTTAACATGTCAGAAATTGTAGAGCAGTACAACAACAGAAATTCTTCAATCTTCTCTAAAGTTTGTTGTGTTATGTTTGAACTGGAATATCATTTTGAGTCGTTAACTTCGTACATTTGGGCATTCAATACAATATTGTTTTAAATTTTTGATTTACAGAGAAAACAAATATTTTCTTAATTCTAACTTTGTCTTAATTGTGTATTTTAATATGCGTAGTCCACTGGTAGTGTTAACTTCAAGTCTTCTTAAAGTACAGTGAAATGCATATTTCAAGTTCAAAAATGATACCTAAATAGAAACCTAGTACAGTACTATACTATGCAAAGCTAATACAGAATTTGTAAACTATAATTTCACATAACTTAGATGTAGACTAGTACTCAAAGTTTACTACTTTTACAGCTACAATATACTTAAAAGTATGCTTTTATAAACTAAAGAGTGGGCCAATTTAGTTTACATTTACAGCATTTAGCAGACGTCCTTATCCAGAGCGACTTACAATTGGTACAATCTTACAATCCAAGCAATTGTGGGTTAAGGGCCTTGCTCAAGGACCCAACAGTGGCAGCTTGGCAGAGGTGGGAATTGAACCCTGGACCTTGTGGTCCATAATCCAGTACCTTACCCGCTAGGCTACTACAGTCCCTATAGTTATAAGAAGTACTGAAATAGTACACCAAGTACACTGCTAATACATTGATATTAGTATACTTGATTATACTTGTAAATTACTTGAACTTGAGTTTAGTTGAATTTACTTAATAATATGCACATGAACACACTCACATGAGTATACATTTTTGTATGGGTGCAATTTCACTTCAGTTTAAAAAAGCTCAATCTTGATCTCATGAAAACCCAAAACCACCAACTTGATCATCATAAAAACCCAGTGTGTCACTTTTTTCAAAAGAGACTTCTTTCTTGCCACCCTTCCACACAGTCGACTTGGCGTAAAGCTTGTGATATTATCATCATATACTCAATTAATCCCAGCCATAAAGTTTACTCCCCTGTACAATAACCTCCTGGCTTGGTCATCCAATCAGGCTTGTTCTGATTTGTTTGGATGGCTTGATCTAGTCATGTTGCTGCTGGTACCATACACTTTTCTTAGTAATGTTCTGGGATTGGGTTAGTTAAAGCCTCCGAAATATTTCTTTGTATACTTCTCCTAACTTGTGCTTTTCCACAACTTTGTCCTGGAGCCTTTTCGAAAGTACCATGCCAAATATGGCGAATTATTTGGGTTACTGTGCACCACTGTTTGTGAAATAGCCTGGTGTTTGATCTGGATGGTGATTAGTTGTAACTCAGCAATAATGGTTATTCTAAGGTTTCACTGACTAGATATTTTAGTAATTACATTTCATTAACATTTCCTTTCACATCGTGGATGCAGTCTAAGGCAAATATGTGTGTAGCTTTTTGGATGAGATAGACTACCATGACTTGGTAACATTCCATGTCCAGTCTCCAGGACAGAACTGAAGAAGCAAACTTCACCAAACCCGTCAGACTAAGTCTAATGTTTTCACCACAATATTCCCTTAAACATTACTTCATCCAGTGGGTACTGACTATGTGACCCATTACATCTCTGGGAAACAAACTGTTTACATCATAAAGTGTACAATCAGAGCATTGAAATAGAAAATCAGAGCAATGCCAAAACAAGTATGTACTACTGTGTTGTCTATTGTTTGTCAGCTCCTCTGTTTATACTTACAAGTTGCTGTTTGGTAGCCACATCACATTCTTATATTAAATGATTCTATGAGGCTCTTATAGGGGAACATTACTGAGTTATTTTAATAAAACTTGGTCACATGTCCTCTATGCTGAACTTGGAGTATTTTTGGACTAGCCTGGAGTGGCGATGTAGAGGACTGGACACACATAGCAGCATGCCTGCAGACAGGTCACATGATTTCTGGGTAGAACTAATCTGCTTGCGTGGACCCTGGACTCAGCCTGAAAGAGAATTTACCCCAGCCCTCCCCTACGCAACAGGAGAACGCCACCTCAAATAACACAATGCCTCACAATCCTGGATACCCAGACTTTGGCAGTCCCTGTTTTTAGATTGGTTTTTAACAGAAATCATGTGACCTTTCAGAAGACATGGCACTGTGTGTACACAGTCCTTCACGTCAGCACTCCAGACCACTGCAAACATCTTCCAAAAATAAGTATAGGGAGAAGAGAAGTTGAAAAGGGGAAATTAACATAGCAAGTGATGTAGCATTCCAAATAAAGAAGATACAAAGAAAAGAAGAAATAACATGTTTCACTTCCAGTGAGGGTTCAGCAGTAAAAAGATGTCAATTAAAAATCTTATCGGAAAAAGTGGTGCCTTCACAAAGCTCTTCATACATCACCCACATGAATTAAAATTAAAATGGTCAAAAAACAAAATGAACTATTTAAATGAAAAGTGAAAGCAACATCTGCACTGTGAGTCAAATGAACAAAATGTTAAGAAGCATGTGCAATACGGAAGGACCTTTCTAATACGTACAGGGGATTTTCTGGAAACAACTCATCAACTTCTCTTTTTGATTTCTTTTGACTGATGATACTGAAGTTCTTTTTTTTTATTCACAATTGTGGGAATGTATTTTGAGTTTTTCTGTAAAAAAATCATCAGAAAAACATAAAAGGGTGGCATAGTGACACAGTGTTGGTTAGCACTGTCAAAGTAGATAAAGAGACCCCCCTCGCAACAATAGCTAAAAGTAGCCCGAGTAGTGTGTTTGGAAAAATTGTCATGCTGGAAGACCCAGCCACGTTCCTCTTCAATGCTCTCACTGATGGAAGGAGGTTTTGGCTTAAAATCTCACCATACATGGCCTCGTTCATTCTACCCTTAACACGGATCAGTCGTCCTGTCCCCTTTGCAGAAACACAGCCCCAAAGCGTGATGGTTCCACCCCCATGCTTCACAGTAGGTATGGTGTTCTTGGAATGCAACTCAAACACGATGAGTTGAGTTTTTACCAAAAAGTTGTGTTTTAGTTTCATCTGACCACATGATATTCTCCCAATCCTCTTCTGGATCATCCATATGCTCTCTGGCAAACTTCAGACGGGTCTGGACATGTACTGGCTTAAGCAGGGGGACACGCCTGGCACTGCAGGATCCGAGTCCCTCTCGGCGTAGTGTGTTTACTGATGGCAGCCTTGTTACTTCGGTCCCAGCTCTTTGGCAGGTCATTCATCAGGTTCCCTCCGTGTAGTTCTGGGATGTTTGCTCACCGTTCTCATGATCATTTTGACTCCCACGGGATGAGATCTTGCGTGGAGCCTCAGATCGAGGGAGATTATCAATGGTCTTGTATGTCATTCCATTTTCTTACAATAACTCCCATAGTTGATTTATTCACACCACCCCTGCTTGCCTATTATAGATTCACTCTTCCCAGCCTGGTGCAGGTCTACATTTTTCTTCCTGGTGTCCTTCGAAAGACTCTTTGGTCTTGGCCATGAGTTTGGAGTGTGACTGTTTGAGGCTGTGGACAGGTGTCTTTTATACAGATAACGAGGTCAAACAGATGACATTGACACACGGTAACGAGTGGAGGACAGAAGAGGCTTTCTTAAAGAAGAATTATAGGTCTGCGAGAGCCAGAAAATTTGCTCATTTGGGGGTGACCAAATACTTATTTTCCACCATGATTTACAATTCAATTCATCTTTCAAAATCCTACAATGTGATTTTTTGTCTTATTTTGTCTCTCATAGTTGAAGTGTACCTATGATGAAAAACTACAGACATCTCTCATCTTTCTAAGTAGGAGAACCTGCACAGTCATTGGCTGACTAAATACTTTTTTGCTCCACTGTATCCATTACTGTCCCTACTTGCTTTATGGAGGCTCTGGCAAAGGTCAGACTGTCAGCCACTGGGCTCATAGCAGATGATTAATTAATATAGTTAACAGTGGGTTTGGATTTTGGTGTTATACCATTTATATTTGTCAAGCAGAAGTAGCAATCCCAAGCATAATCTTTTTGGTCTCTCTAATCTATTTGTGGACCATCACCCATGCTGTGAAAAGTCTGACACTTGTGACACAGCAAATATGGCGCAAGAAAATTTTATCCTACACACACTGTTTACAACCAATGTAATCATCATAGCATTTAAAAAATATATATTTTCTTAACCAGTGATATTAACAACAGAATACATGAAATGCACCATCATGTTTGAAATGATGCATTTAAATGCATGATTCTGACTGTATAGGTTGGCATTTTGGTGAAATTAGTTTTCTGTACTTTTCTGTAACAAAAAGTTTCACAACTGAAGAGAAACAGTTGTGCAGTAAAATAGTCATGTGATCAAACCAGCTCAGTAAACTAATTGTTGTCATATGAAGACTTTTCTTTTTTATCTGCTTTTGTTTTCCCAAGAATAAATACTGATATCCCCAACAGTTTTGTCTTTTGGTAACAAAAACTGTGCAGAATGATCTTGTGTGTGTAAACATTTCTGTGTTGTGGTGGCACAGAGGTTAAGCTATGGACTATTGACCAGAAAATCAAATTCCAGTACTGCCAAGATACCACTAGGGGCCTTTGAGCAATGTCCTTAACCATCAACTGCTTGAAATGTGTCTCGTAAAACTGTTTCAGTTGTAAATCACACCGCATAAGAGCAGTCTCCTGTGTCTTCAATCCACCTATTTCACATACAAAGAGCAGTACCATAGGCAGAAACATGAATGCGCCATAGGCTCCCCAGTTTCACCCATCGTGGCCAACCTGTATATGGAAGAAGTGGAAAAGAAGGCACTAAGATCCTATTCAGGAACACCACCCAGCCATTGGTTCAGATATGTGGATGACACCCCCCTGGGTTAAAATTAAATCTCAAGAAGTACCACATTTCACCGACCACATCAAACTCAGTGGACAGACACATTAAGTTCACCCAGGGAGGATGTGAAGAACGGCAGGTTAGCCTTCTTGGATTGTGAGGTTGTGATCTGGAGATGGGGGACGATTGTTGAAAGTCGATGTTTTACCCGTAAGCCAACACATACGAATCAGTACTTAAGGTTTGACTCTCATCATCCACTATAACACAAACTAGGAGTTATCGGGACACTGTACCACCGAGCAGACAGCATCCCCACTGACACAGCGGCCAAGGATGGAGAGAAGATCTCACATTAAGCAGGCCCTGGGCAAATGTGGTTATCCGAACTGGGCCTTTGTCAAAGCCAGTAAGGATGCCCCAAACAGTGCTCCAGCAGATCGACGAGAAGCGAGAACAACAACCACAGTCTAAGCGTAAAACCAGTGTGTGATTCCATATGTGGCAGGAACATCGGAACGGAACAAATTGAGACGCATCTTTGCCAACAACCGCGTCTCAGTGGTCTTTTCAAACCCCAAAACAACGCTACAGCAGAAACTGGTCCACCCCAAGGATCAGGGGGGGGTCCCCCAACACAAACAGAGTAATGTAGTGTACGCTGTTAAGTGCCAGGAGGATTGCCAGGAATTGTACATCAGGGGAAAACAAACAACCACTGGCGAAACGGATGGCACATCATAGAAGAGCTACCTCATCAGGTCAAGACTCTGCGTTTACACTTCACCTACAGGCCAGTGGCCACTCTTTCAAGGATGAAGACGTGTCCAGATCCTTGATATAGGAGGAACGATGGTTTGAACGTGGAGTAAAAGAAGTCATTTTTGTAAAAAGGGAACGTCCATCCCTGAACCGAGGAGGGGGCCTCAGAGTACCCCTCTCACCATCTTACAACGCAGCCATCGCAGCCCCTCCCCAATCCTGTGTGAATGGCACACATGGCCATTGTCGTTAATGGCTATGTCAATCTGCATATTAAACTGATCACCGGTCCCATTGTTATGCAATGGTGCTGGTACCAGTCGTTATGCAAACGTGCTGTATATAAGATTGGGGAAGTTTTCCAACTGCTGAGACTGAAGAAGTCACTTAGATGAGTGACGAAACGTTTCTCCGACAAAACCTATGTCCAGATGAACAGATTCAACTCCTGTGATTCCCCTGTTTTGTTTGATAAGAGGTTATAGAATAAATTTGGAAACACTCCTCAAATTTCTGTCAAGTTACTGCATGTCAGTCAGAAGCTATGGATTTGGTCACTCTAGTTTCTCTAGTGATGCATCTTTGCGTCATCCTTGGTTAATTTTTTGCCTAGCCATTTGCTGGTACATTGGCCTTTGCTTTTGAGCTTTGGACTGTCTGTCTGCGCTTTTTCAGTGTCTGCTTTGCCATGTTATTATTGGATACGGGTCATTTTAGGGATTAGTTATTTGTATGAAAACTTTTGTACTCTTTTTTTGGTATGTATAATTGGATTTTGATGAGCAAAATTGTCTGAGTGTTTGTGTGATTGTGGCTAAGCTTGTCTACAGTGGTTACACAATAACTGTCTGGTCTGAAGGTCATTGAGTCCTGCACTTCTAAACTTAATTTTATGCTGTCATGTTATGCCTTTTCAACTGGCTTTTTGGCACACTGAACTGAAAACAAACTCCCCAAGTATGTGTGATTTAACACTGCGATTAATTCTAGGGCAGGTAGAAAAATGAAATTGGCAAACAGTGTGTCATGCTGAACATAGCAAATATTAAATTGATATTGCATTAATTTCATACCACTTGCTTTTTGCTCTTTTTTGCTAACCTGTAGCTACATGCAGCGCTCTGTAGTTGGTGAGGTGTAGCCTCATCCACTTTGTTCCGACAGTGAGAGCTCAAGATCAGTATAAATAGGCATAATAGCCAAAAGCTTGTGGACACCCTAAATGTCATTTAAGTCAAGTCAAGTCAAGTCAAGTCAGATCTATTTATATAGCGCTTTTTACAATGGAGCATTGTCTCAAAGCAACTTTACAAGTTTAGATTATCTCCTAATAACTATGTCCAATCCCAAAATGAGCAAGCTCAGGGCGACAGTGGCAAGGAAAAACTCCCTAAGTGTTATAGGAAGAAACCTTGGGAGGACCAAGACTCAAAAAGGGACCCAACCTCCTTGGGCAGCGTAGATGATAAGTCTAAGAGCAAAACTAAAGTCATGGAGTCAAAAAACCTGGGTATTAGTAATTAGTTTGCCCAACTCTCCCTTTTGTTGCTACAATAGCCTTCCACTTTTTGGTCTCTTAGATTGCACAGTGAGCCGTCGTTCATCCTCGCATTCCAATTTAGCTCAAAGGTGTCTTATGGAATTAAGATGCCATTAAAGTTGGCGAACCATTTCTTTATGGACCAAGTTCTAGGAGGGCAGAGCAGGAGGTTGCTTCTTTTGGGGAGGTGGAAATTTATTAATGTGTTATCTTGACACTTCACAATGGTGTTTGGAACAACCCATTCGACTGCCACTGTTTGTCCATGGAGATTCCATACATGTTTGCTTCACATTATGAACCTCTTAGCACTGACTGTGAATAAAATGACAGAGATCACAAATTAGAGTAGGTAGCTACATAGGCTTGGCCATGTAGTGTACAAGGATTCTGGAAAATGCTCAAACTCGCAGAGACATGACAAGATGTGAAGAGTGGAATTGATTTGATGCCATTGTATAGTTATACAATGAAATTAGGAGTGCTGCTAATCTAAAACAGATGACAAATTAAAACACTCAACACAAAGACTATGGCATTTCCTGTGACTTTCATTTCTTTGCAGACTGTATGAAACCAAGATATTTCATGTTTTTTATGTTCAGCTTCATTTCATTTGTTAATAAACATCCAGGCCTGGAACACATTCCAAAAAAAGTTGGGACAGGGGCAATTTTAGGGCTGGTAATGAGGAAGAGAACTAAATAATGATGTGATTTCAAGCAGGTAATGTCAACAGGTAATTATAGTCATGATTTGGTACAAAAGAAATATCCACGAAAGGCTGAGTCTTTGAGGAGTAAAGATGGGCAGAAGATCTCCAGTTTATCAACAAATGTGTAAGAAAATTATTATGTTTTCATTTCCATACTGTCCCAACTTCTTCTGATTTGGGGTTGTAAAATGTCAAGTGGAATATTATTTATTATACTACCAGGTACAGCACAAAAAATCCCTGATTGGCTTCAGGGAAAGAAACTGCTTGCTTCTGTAATATTCCTCTGGCTCTGTAATATATTACTACAGTCTGCCAGGGGTGACCAGGATGGGAGGGGTCCTTGATTATTTTCTTGGTTCTACTGAAGCACTGGGAGGTGGAGAATATTCCAGAGTACAGGAATTGCTTTAGGGCAGATAGATATTTGTCCTACATTAAAAATTGTGATCATTCCTGTTTCATCTTAAAGATGCTGTCATAGCTTGGAGCCAGTCTCATTGGGTTTATTCATTATTAGTGGATGATCCATGGAAATATTTTATTAACAATGGATTAATAGTGTTAAATGCTCAAGTGTCGAGACCATAAACTAATTCTTTTTCTATCATTATTGAACATAAACAAGCCATTAAAACAGAATAAATTAGCCATTTCTCTAACCTGCTCTCCTCGTTCATTCATATCCAATCACTGAAACACATTTTATCTGAATAGGTCTGACGTTAAGTCTTTAAAGTGTGAATTTCTTTTCTTTTCTTTTCTTGCCGGCTCGCTTTAACTTTACCCATGTTTGCAAAACTAATTCTGATTATTTTTGGAAACGCAAGAAGGGAAAACAAATCATCACCATCATTTGCTTCCTAAGGTTACATTGCCTTACACTATAATATAATAATAATTAATAATAATTTTAGGATATATATATATAGAATTTTATGTTATATATTGCAAAATGTATTAAAAATATAATATTATGTATAATGGCTATATATGTGTATATGTGTAAGGAATGCACAGTGAATTACAAACTAATTCATATTTCTTTCCATTTTTTCTTTTTTATTCTTGTATAATGATAAAAATCTTAATCTAGTCTCGGTCTGGGCCACTCCCGGACTTGGTCTGACTATGTATTAATATTACCTACATAAACTCATGGTTATTATAGTTAACTTGCCGTTTGGCTATTTGTTGGTTTAAGGATTAAAGATTTCTGAGAATGTTCTTCTGCAATTTCACTTAAGTAACATCAACTTAAAGAGTCACATCATGTGACAATGACCTTAATAAATTATCTTACCTGCTCTTAAAGCCATTGTTGCTCCAGCAGTCATATTTATAATGTACAATCATCCTTTGACAACATAAGAGTACTAATTCTTCTTCTATAATATGGTACTGAGATGCTCCTCAGTACAGTCTCTAATACAGAACCTCTGTTGTGCGTTCAGCTCTTCATCTCACGGTGCAGGTTTGAATGCTAATGTAAATATGGAACAACAAATTATCTGAGGAAGGCATTTCAAACTTACTGTTGACAGTGAGTGGGAGCAAAGAGATTTATAATGAGCCGAGTCAACATAAATGAGCAGCCAAAGGAAATGGGGTCAAAAGAATAACGTACTGAGGAAGAAACTCATCCTTCATTTATACAACATTATTAAATTCGTAAGAGCACTTTCTATCCGGATATAAAGTAAACTGAGCGGTTGTTTGTGAAGCAAACTCTGTCTATTGCTTCTCACCGAGCCTGATTTCACCTGTTATGTCTAGGTTACCGAACCATGCTTTATTTTCACTGATAGTTGCTTATGTGTGTACAGTGATGTTAGACCATGGGTTTAGGGATTAGGATTTGTGAACAGCTATTAGTATGATAACGTGGGACTGTAGTGGCCTATCTCAGGACTATGGACCAGAAGGTTCAGGGTTCAAATCCCAACTCTGTGCAAGACCCTTAACAACAAACTGGTTGGATTTAAATTGTAAGTGAATTGTAAGTTGCTCTGCATAAGAGCGTCTGCTAAATGACATAAATGTAATGTAAATCTAATAACATGAAATGTTCCCAGTTCAAAACACCTGGTGCATCTAAGACATAACTAACTCTTATGTGAAGACATAACTTACTCAGATACTAAAGCTGTGAGAAAGTTAAAAATGCAAATTGCTGTATGAAAGCCTAGCTTCAGTTGCGAACATGAGTCTTATCACTGCTCCACATGGACCACAAACTCTATATGCAGAAAATACAGCATGATTTCATCCAGTGTAGTTTTTTTTTTTTTTTTTGGTTTTGATGTATTTTTTGTCTTGTGGTCATTTATTAACGCTGATGTCTGTTTGATTTGCTCTAAAAACCTGTCCTTGATCTGTCCTCCATGTCCAGCTGTCTCAACACATTCCGTTCCCTCCAGCTCGCAGCCCATCTCAGCGTGGGTGTCTAAGAACAATAACAAAGCACGACTTGCACTATTGTAGCCTTAACCACGAGCTAGAGTGTTTCGCCTATTTGGATCACATGCAGAGAAGTATTTTTATTTTTTTGGGTTCCTCATACATTTCCTAATCAGATGTTTATTTTATCTCTGTGCAGAGAACTGGACTGGCCAAGTTGGTTATGGACGAGAACTGAAATCTCAACAAAGTCATGAGTGCAGTGAAAATCCTTGTAAAATCTTTATCTATTGCCCAGTTCACGGCCACATGAATTCACTGATATGACGAACATGCCCGCCACCAATAATGAGTCAGGACAACATAACCAATCTGTAGTCAGTCTTGTAACATCAGGATATATCACATTCCAAACAGCAAAAGCAGTGGTTTTTGGAGGGGGGCATTCCAATAGTAATACTGTATACAAAGCATGTGATTCAAAACTAAACAATTGGCTTGGGCCCAGTTTATATTTCACCAGGTGGTCCTCCCTTTCATTTTTTCAATTTCCACATGTTTCCTTTCCTGAAGGTGCCTAACATATAATCCAGCGTGGGCACTTGCAGGTCAGACAGGGTTTAACCATGGTGGGATTGACCAGTAACAAAATCATAAATTATTAAACGATTTCTCTGGTAAACTTTGAATAGTTATTCCATAACCTGATCGTAGTTCCTTACATACAACTCCATATCGTTGCTTAATCTAATCTAGGGTTGATGGGGTTGCTGAGCAGCTGGGGGTTGTTGTCCAGCATCGTGAACTGGCATCACAGGAGACCTGGAAGTAACCACTAGACAAGGTTTTCCAGCCATCGCATGGCAATGTGGCAGATGTAACATCACGCCCTGGGAACACTTTAGAGACAGGCCTTAATGGGATGTGGCGGATGGACCATTATAAGACGACATGGGTGCTGCTTCATGGTATAGGCAATGCAATAGAAGGTTGTTTTTAATATGAATTCCCTAGAGTCCTAAGCAGGGAATAAAACAACCAATTTAAATACAATCGAAAGACAAACTAGGGTTTTGCAAAAGGAAGTCAATCTCAACAGTCAAGCTCAGATTTTATTTATATAGCGCTTTTTTTACAATGGAGCATTTCGTCTCAAACAACTTATTTACAAGTTTGAGATTATCTCTCTAACTAAGCTACATGTCCAATCCCAAATTGAGCAAGCCTAGGGCGACAGTGGCAAGGAAAAACTCCCTAGTTCTAGGAAGAAACCTTGGGAGGACCAAGACTCAAAAAGGGACCCAACCTCCTTGGGAGGCGTAGATGATAAATCTAAGAGCGAAACTAAAGTCATGGAAGGAAACTGACTATTTAGTATATGCAAAGTAATACAAAGGCTAATAATCAAACTCTTCATTCACAGCATTTACAGCATTTAGCAGACACCCTTATCCAGAGCGACTTACAATTGATACAGTCTTACAATCCAAGCAATTGTGGGTTAAGGGTCTTGCTCAACGACCCAACAGTGGCAGCTTGGCAGAGGTGGGATTTGAACCCTGGACCTTCTGGTCCATAGCCCAGTACCTTACCCGCTAGGCTACCACAGTCCCTTAATTAAAGTTGCTTAATTAAAATATATTTAGCCAACTACCACCAGTCCTGCCCAGAAATAAATATTAAGCTGCCCAGCTATATAGTAAATCAAACATTAATTAACATTAGCCATTAAAACGGTCCATGTTCAACATTGTTGTTGTTTCTTGCAGCTTTTCCCCTCCTAATGTCCACACATACACTTGCAAGATTAAAACACAACCACTGAACTCAGCGTGTTTCTGTTCATTTATATGTTTAAATGTCCACATTACATAGAAAGTCCATGCATATAACTGCGGTGGAGAACAGCTCTATCACAGGAATGTAAGCAAAACCCATGCAGACAACTGGCACAGGTGATGATAAGGTATTTTAGTCTTGTAATGCATAAAAAAAAACATTGTTTTCCCTCTACTGCTAGCAAAGGCACCAGTTTAAATTGGGTTAGGGCTAGGGCTATGCTATAAAATAATCACAATAAAATAAAGTCATCTTGATTTTATTAAAGAGAGAAACAAACACAGAGAAACACAGTGAAACGAAAACAGGCCTGTGGAAAAATGCATAAACTCAGCAGTCTCACTTCCATCCGAGTTTCAAGCGTATAAAGTGAGTTTGATATTGCTGGATTTTTATAGTCTAGGGCAGCATCATTCCACTTTCCAAATCCACAAACAACAAGCTATATATGTAGGGTTAGATTATGGTAATACCCCTCTAACTGGATGCTTGCTAACTGGTGTTGTACTGATGAAGTAACTGGAGCTATTGAAGCATTGGATGTTTAGTTCAAACACTACAACTGCATTTACAAGACACAACATTATTACAGTGCATTATATACAGTGCATACAGTGGGTACCTCTTGTGCTACAAACCCCCAGAACTCACAAAATATATGTGTGAGTTCTGGGGGTTTGTAGCACAAGAGGTACCCACAGAGGTACCCACTGCAAGTTTCCTTATCTAAGTCATCTAAGCCAAATTAGCATGTGCATAGACAGTGACAGTTAATTAAGAATGACGAATATGTAGCACCTTCTTCAGAATGCTGAGACGGGTTAGACAGCTATGGGAGAGCCCCTGTAGTGAAAATCATAAATCTCTCTGGTCAGAGTTCTTGTACATTTATTACTAGACTTAAATTGCTGAACTTTTCAAGATATGGTCAGAATTGTTTTGCAGACTTGTAGACATGGGCCATTCTAATGAGCAGTTTTGATTGGTTAGTAGCAATCTCAGTCAGATATTCATCCTTTAGCAACCAAAAAAATGCAGAGTAGCATTCGGAATTGGATGATGGTTTGACTTTACTTTATTTGTGAAATTAATATTTATATAATATTTTATATGCGCATGTTTGTTAATCCTTCTCTGAAGGGTTAGAAGGGTCTGACTGCATACCGCTGGTATTGTATAATGTACTTTTTTCCAAAGAGAAGAGCTTCTGTCAATCCGGACAATTAGTGATAGTACAGCACTGGGAAGACCATTCTCTTAAAGGGTCCTGACTGAAAAATAACCTCTGTTCAGGATTCCAATAACACTGAAAAACTACTCATTACTCAGGGAGTTTTTCCTTGCCACTGCCGCCCTAGGCTTGCTCAATTTGGGATTGGACGTAGTTATTAGGAGATAATCTAAACTTGTAAAGTTGCTTTGAGACAATTCTCCATTGTAAAAAGCGCTATATAAGTAGATCTGACTTGACTTGACTTGATTCATTACTAAAGCTTTTCGTTAGTTCTCTTGGAAAGCTTAGAGCTTGGGGTCCATGGTCATAAAAGCATTTGGTTATCGAAGATGTTGGTGCTGTCATTTCATGTCTCTTGTTCAGTAGCTTAACTTTGTTGATGTTTGAGTGTCGCCATGTATGGAACTCACATAGCTGTGTTACCTACTGGATCTTCCTTTTAGTGGTGTTGCTATAGTTAGTGCTTGAGTCTCTTGCACAGTTCCTCCTATTATGCACTACCCAAAAATACAACCTACATATTCTGTTTCCTTCCAAGCTGCTTATCAGTGTTTCAGCTGTCACACTTCTGCTGCAGTAAAGCCCAGATTATATCAGAGGTCCTGCTGCAATGGCCCCTCCTGCCATCACCAGACTTGACCAATAGAATTGATGAAGCTCTGTAATGGGACATACCATAGGGAATGGGGGTCATGGCATCTACAGTGACTGCATCTGTGAATGAATTCCATATTTATTGAGTCATTACACTTACATAGAACATTACTGATCACTGGTGGAACTAGTATTTTTACTATGAAAACGTATGTTATATAAGTTATACTTTAAATATGCAATATGTTTTGGACCTGAGTTTCTAAATAAACTAATATGTTAGATGGAATTGTCACGTCAAGGGAATCATTTTCAAACCTGCCCGCCCTCACCCCCAGCTATAAAATAACCACCTCTAATTTTAGGCATACTCTCAATATTTCAGTCTAGGATTTCAGTTAGTCTGTTTATACTGGGACGTATGGCTCCGTTCCTGGGGTTCTAGGATCTGAAGATGTCTGGCATGTATGCACTGTCATGCCCAAAGTTGTACTGCCAAGTTCAAGGACCTCTAAATTGAGCTTTGACACCTCTACATAAGCAAAAGATAAAATACATTAGGGATGAATCTAGAATGACTCTCTACTCTCTATGTAGTGCACTGTATGCAGCTTGGAATAATGCCATTTACACCTTTATAGTGTACTGCTTATAAAAGAGGAGGCCATTTTTGAATGACATAAGTCCTTGTGTGTTTTTAATTTGATTGGCCTAAAAGCTAAATATACAGTGGTACCTCGGTTCTCAACAACCTCGGACCTTGTCGAATTCAGTTCTTGACGAATTTTGACTTGACAATTTGTCCTGGTTCTCAACATTTGCTCGGTACTCGGCGCACTTGCTTAAACTTGATTGAGTTGTTTCAGCCGAAACTCGATTAACAGTACATGAGTCACAATTCAGTACACAGTGAGTCAGCTTCACAATAGCATTCAGATTTTCGCTAATTTTTTAATCATGTTTTTCTTTATTGTCAACAATACTGTATTCTTAGTGCAAATAAGTCTCCATGGGTCCTAAAAAGGCTAGTTTATAACAGCCAACCAAAAGCAAAACAGGAATTGAATGCTCTAGAACACAGACTGCAGTTAGCTTAGCAGCTAAGAGTTCACACTTTTCAACACATTTTCATTATAAAGTAACAAAAGCTTTATGTTAGTGATTTTGGCCAACTGTAGGTTAATAAAAATGTTTTAAACATTAACTTACTTGATACACTATAGACCGCTCTACCAAACACTCGTTAAACTCCTCAGGTCTTGTTTCATTTAACTTATGATGGATTTGCCTGAACATATCTCCATCAACACCTGTGCAATACAACTCCATTAATGCATATAATGCCTTATACAGTGTGGATTTCATATTTGGTTCTCGACAAGCCTTCTGGAAAGAATTAACAATTCAAACTGCGGTACCACTGCAGGAGACTTGAGGATGTCACTATTTCTATTATATGCTTAGAATAGAACTCAAACTTGCAAAATACTTACAGTGGTGCTTGAAAGTTTGTGAACCTTGTAGAATTTTCTATATTTCTGCATAAATATGACCTAAAACATCATCAGATTTTCACACAAGTCCTAAAAGTAGATAAAGAGAACCCAGTTAAACAAATGAGACAAAAATATTATACTTGGTCGTTTATTTATTGAGAAAAATGATCCAATATTACATATTAGTGAGTGGCAAAAGTATGTGAACCTTTGCTTTCAGTATCTGCTGTGACCCCCCTGTGCAGCAATAACTGCAGCTAAACGTTTCCTGTAACTGTTGATCAGTCCTGCACACCGGCTTGGAGGAATTTTAGCAGCTTCAGCTCTGGGATGTTGGTGGGTTTCCTCACATTAGCTGCTATTCCTCCATTAGCTTGCTCGCTTCTTTTCAGAAGTGCCTTCCACACATTGCCATTGGATTAAGGTCAGGAGGACTTGAACTTGGCCATTCCAAAACATACTTTTTCTTCTGTAACCATTTCTTTGGTAGAACGACTTGTTCTTAAGGGTCGTTGTCTTGATACAATGGACCGCACCTTCTCTTGAGATTCTCAGATCATGACAGAATGTTGACATTTTTTCCGTTTAGAATTCTCTGATACAAACATTTTCAGAATCCATTGTGTCCATCAGTGATGACAAGCCGTCCTGGCCCAGATGCAGCAAACAGGCCAAAACATGTACTACCCAACACCATCGTTTCACAGATGGGATAGGGTTTTCTTATGCTGGAATGCAGTGTTTTCCTTCTCTCCAAACAAACGCTTTGCTTTTTAAAAACCGAAAGTTTCTATTTGGTCTCATCTGTTCCCACAAACAATTTCTTCCAATAAGCCTTCTGCTTGTCCCCGGATCTTTAGCAAACTGCGGACGAGCAGCAATGTTCTTTTTTGGAGACAGTGCGTTCTCCTTGCACCAACTGCATGCACAACCATTGTTGTTCATGTTCTCTGATGTGTGGACTCATGAACTTAACCATTAGCCATGTGAGAGAGGCCTTCAAGTTTTGCTTAGAATTACCCTTACCTGGGTCTTTTGTGACCTCGCCAACCTCTTTGTTGGTCGACCACTCTTGGGGAGGGTAACAATGGTGTTGAATTTCCTCCATTTGTACACAATCTGTCTGACTGTGGATTGGTGGAGTCCAAAATCTTTAGAGATGGTTTTGTAACTTTTTCCATCCTGATGAGCATCAACAACTCTTTTTCTGAAGTCCTCAGAAATCTCCTTTGTTCGTACCATGATACACTTCCACAAACATACTTTTAGGAGTTGTGTGAAAATCTGATGATGTTTTAGGTCATATTTATGCAGAAATATAGAAAATTCTAAAGGATTCACAAACTTTCAAGCACCACTGTATATTGGACTGAATAATAACCCAAGACGTGATTATATTCTTTATTCTTTATTATGTATTCTGTGTCTATTGATTGTATCTATTATTTGTTAATACATTTCCATTAATGTCATTTTATTTAATTCATACATACACCATGTGGGACAATGGCCCTTTATTAAGACTTTGTCCTCCCAACTCTAGGCTTGCTTATTGGGTCTGTGGGCCTAGATGTTTATAAAGCTGGTTTAAAACAATGCTCCGTTGTAACAAAGCACTATACAAATGAATTTAACGTGACTTGATTTTGACTTGTGTTTAATCTGTTCCATATTGGCAATATTTTTGGCCACCCAATGAGGACTGGTCCATCTTTGCATCCTTTCAAGGTTTCTCACTTATGATGTTTAAGGGGGTCCCTCTGTCCCTGGAAAGCCATGTTACGACAAAGTTCTGTTCTACTACATGCTACATAAATAAACTTGAATCTGACCTCAGTGTGACTTGCATAAATAACACAAGCTTTAATCTAGGGAAAATGCTGTTTATATGATACAGATCATTCTATATGCACATTGTAACCAATTTTGAGTTCTATGGGTCACTCAGGAAAAGTTAGGACTAATGTTCAGCGGGGTATTCAAAAAAAAAGAAAAACAAACCTTACCAAGAAATGGTGGATAAACTACAATACAAGAAGTTCTCCAAGTAAATTCCCAAAATGAAAGTTACTGGAAAGAGAAACTGTGACAGGAAAAGGCTGTTGAGCAATACTGAAGCACATGTACTCTATTAACTTCCATCACAGTGACAGTAAACATGCTTCATACTGAACACTGAAAAACAAAAGCACTCCAAGAATAGACTAGGTCATATAATTAACTTATTTATGACCACATGTTTAACTTCAGTCATTACAGTTGAAACAGAAACACAGCTAAAAGTAATACTAAAAGCACATAATCTGAATACAAACACACAAACAAACAAAAAAAGCAGGCAACTAAAAGCTGGGTGTATGATTGGTATCTGCATACAATAGGCACCCTGAAAATAAAATAAAACACCCATTTTAGCATAGAATGTTTGGATTACTCTTCTTTAAATATACGTAGAAGTGTATCTGAATAAAAATAAAGGCCAAGTATTTCAGGACGTTGTTTCTGATCTAACATAATCAGTAATATTATGTTTTGGAAATCCACCGCAGTCGATGAGTGCCCTGTACAAACCACGAGATCTTAGGTACTTCCCTGATGAGGTATTGCCAGGCCTGAAAAGCATTCATTTCAGTACGTGTTTATTTTGGGGGCTTTTTTTCATTTCGGTCATGACTTCTCGAAGTGAAAATCATGCTTGGTGGTTGGGTGACTCACTTTTAGTTGTAATAATATATGAAGGATCATTGGGTGAAGCGTGAAGCAACACACAGTTCTCCTCGAGTGTTCTTCAGCTACAAAAGAAACATCTTACACCCTGCTTATCCCCCCTGTTGTGTTTGAGTCAATGTTGGCCAGTTTGGTATTTTTCTCGGCCAGGAAACTATGGATTCTGTCATGTGATTGATTGACTTTGGCCAGACAACTCATGCAGATACGCAAAATGAACGGTAATTGGTCTCTTTGATAGGCAAATTTTGTTTAAATGTTGTTGTATATATGGTAATGTCTGCATTGTGGCCTGAAGGGAATTAAACGGAATTGCATCTTATGACAATGACTAGTAATGTTGTTGATAAAAGACCAAACACCAAAGACGGAACACTGATTCAAACCCCACAGGAAGGTAAATAACACCAAAAAACAATAAGAACCTTGTGGAAATGAAACATGGTTAATTGAACTATGAAAGGTTAAATACAGATTCTGCAACAGATCTTGATGAGTTACAGTCTCTGGATCCCTAAAGCAGGTGGGGGCATTCAGTAACCGTAACCATATGGTAAAGGTATTAAACCTGCAAACTGTGTGCCTGCTCCATCATACCACCCTGTAAATAAGTGCATTGTCTGTATCTATACAGTAATAAAAAGGAGCATGCCTGTTCTTTCAATATGTGTGATTATACAACTTATTAAAAGCACATTTCAATACAGTCAAGGCCAAAAATCTAAGACCACGGGTTTGGGTGAAAATGCTTGTTTGGATCCTTGTGGAGAAGGATTCTTATGGCAGCAGGATAATGATCCACTTGAAGACAGAGAAAGCCAAGCATTCAGAAACATCACAATATGAGTATTGTGAAACCATGCTGGAATAACACGGATCATCAGAATTTGCTCGTGTAGCCCATGCCAGCTCAAACTCACACTGTCATTACACCAACAGGGAAATATAGCATTATTATTAAACTCTGAAATGTTTTTAAAGATTTTGTTAATTCAGTTATTTGAATTTTGTCAATGATTTTGTCAATTCAAGATTGAAGTGATCACATTTTGAATTTTAATTGCCATAATATATCCAGAGTTCATTTATATAGACTGTAACCCTAACCAGGGAAGTGGAATGAAACTGAGACTAAGATATTAATTAATTTGCACTATTAAACTGTACATGGAAAACATATTTGCTCAAATCAACACACACACACACACACACACACACACTTGGCAAGATGCAATTTTGCATGTTTTTATCAAGCAGGGATAAAAGGCGCCTTCATAGTCTGTCCACTGACCTGACTTGTAAAGTTCTTTCTGTACTGTGCACCTGACCTTTAACTTTTTAGTCAATCAAAATTAAAAACACACAAGGGTGAATGTCATTCTAACATACCGGTACGTAAGTCACCTGATGGTTAGGCAATAATTGCTCCCTATTTGATATTTAGAGCACTATAAAGTTTGTAAATGCCATTATTCCAACTAGTACTAAGTGCACTACACAGAGAGTAGAGAGTCATTTTAGATCCAGCCCTTTCCTTTTTATTTTGTTTATATGGAGGTGTCAGAGCTCAGACTGAGCTCTTCTGAGCTCTGGCACAAATTAAGCCTTGCCCCAAAGGGTAAAATGTAGGTTGAGAAAGGGCAGGTTGCCTAAGGTTCCTAGTATTTGAAAAAAAAAGAAAAAGAAAAAAATGATGTATTATTTATATATCTATAATTTTTTTCTATTATATTTGTCCATTGTAAATCTTTTCATTTTACTGCTATAATAGCACACGGACAAATTCCAAGATGTTTGAAACATAAATAAGTACATTTTTCACCAGGCAGAGCAGCCAGTAAAAGCCCCCAGCAGTGCTAATGTACCTGATTCATTTATACCCATCACAACACACAGTAACTCATCACTGCCATGTCAGCTGGATGTTGAATGTCCAAATATTGGTAAGATCAGCTTGATGTACATCAAACTGCTGGGGAAGAACATTTCTAGACCTCAGAGCTGGGTTTGATCCATGCCGAGGCTGTTCGGTTTGTTGCTGAAGTACAGGAACTGTGTGATTTACTGGAAGCAGTTAGCCCCTCATAGTTACTCACTGACTCAGCCCTTCAATTCTTTCTTCTCTGCCAGTAAGACTAAAACAGTATGTCATGCCTTTCACTAATTTCCACGCCTCTTGTTTCCATATGATAAAGCATCAAACCCACGTGCGCGTCCTGAGGTTATTAGAGTCCGTCTTACATGGTCACGGTAATTTCCAATTCTTGTGGTGAATGAAAAGGGAAAGTACAGGGAAATAGCATGACATGATTTTAGAGGAACAGCGAAAACAACGTCATTACTCTTTGTTTTTTCGTAGAAGCCGATAGAGAACATCATGATGCAATAACTTTCAGATCCTTTTAATGTTCTCCAATCTCATACTTGATTGGATACTTTGTGTGTGGGTGTGTGTGTGTGTGTGTGTGTGTGTGTGTGTGTGTGAACCATGTATATATTACATTATGGGGACCAAATGACAGAAAGCTCTGACATTTTACACACTTTTTCTACATACATTGTGGGGACATCCTGTTATATCAGGAAAACAGCTTTTATACATAAAAATTATTTTGAAAAACAAAAAAAAATCAAAAGATTTGCTTTAGGTTACTGCGGTTAAAGGTTAGCGGTAGATGAAAGTGTAGCATTACTTACCTACAGCAATCTTTTTGTCAGTGGAAGGCCCCCACAATGATGAGAGACAAACTTGTGTGTGTATCTGTGATAGAGAACGGGAGGCAAAGTGTGACCAAAGAAAGAGTGACCAAAGAGTGAACAAAGAAAGGGAGCGTACCTCAGGCATGACTGGAATTCAAATGCCTGTCTTGTCAGTGTGAGCAAAAGAATGAATCCCCTGTGAATAAAGTAGCCTTTGCCAAGGATCCTTTTTTTGTTTCATTTGACTGTGTTAAAGCAAAAATGAAATTCCCTGATTCACTTACAGTATTATTGCAGCACATAATCTATTTATGAGTAGAATCTGACTACATACTGGAGCAAACAATGTACAGCCATATTACATTAATGTATTTATTACTGAAGCATTTTATCAAATCAGATATTTCAGATCATTTAAATCAGGTATGCTGTGTTAAAGAAAAGATCCAAAAAAACGTTATATTAGAGTAAACTTACCATTCATAGACAACTTCAAATCAGTGTTTGTCCTAATAAAATATGCAAATGTATTTATATATTGTCATATTGTCGCCTGTTGGAATCTCCCATTTCACCACATCCCAAATGTGCTCTATTGGATTAGGATCTGGTCACTGTGGAGGCTACTGAAGTACAGTGAACTCACTGTCATGTTCAAGAAACCAGTTTGAGATGATCTGTGCTTTGTGACACATCACATTATCCTGCTGTAAGTAACCATCTGAAGATGGCTACATCGTGGTGTAAAGGGATGGACATGGTCAGCAACATTACTCAGGTAGACTGTGGCATTTAAATGAAGCTTAATTGGTATTTAATTTGTCACATTTCTTCCTGCCTCGATCTCCGAAACAAGAACTTCCACCTCACATTCTTCAAATTTTCTACTTTTTGCCTTTCTTTCCTCTATTGTCACCACTATCTCAATTACAAATGAATGGGACACGCTCTGTTTAAATATTCATGAGGTAATTTGCATATCCATATATGGATAATTATGGGCAGGGAAGGAGGTGGAGCAAGAGGCTCATTCACCATCGCACATGTTGAAGAAGATCATGATTTATAAAGAGGAAAAGGTGTACAGGTTTGCGTACACAAGGTTTTATTGGTCTCAATTTTTTTGTGCACATGCCACTTCCTGGTTTTGTGCGTACGCACACTTTCACGCCAGGATCCACGCAGAGTTTCATAAATGAGGTCCCAGGGCTCAGTCTTGACTAGACTACTAAAAGTCTTGGACTTCACTCTGGCAGTCTTGGCAACAACACTACAATGTTCATCGTGTTGCTTCTCAGCATGTTTGTTCATCAAGGTCAGTTCATCACAGTTTCCATGCTTGATCTGCCCTGGTCAACAGGAAATGCTGTTACTGTGAAAGGGAAGTGTCCACCAACTTCCAAGCTGAATCTGAAACAAGAGGTCAGCACAAGACCTGTTCTCAGGAAACTTCATGAATTCAGATTCCATTCTCATGCCCAATGTTACCTGAAGTGGCATAAAGTACACAGCTAATGGATTTTCAAGCAGTGGAAAGTCTCTCCCTATGTCACAGGATACATTCCTGGGGCCTCATTTATAAAACTCCACGTGGATTCTGGAGTGAAAGTGTCCGTACGCACAAATCCAGGAAATGGCGTGCGCACAAAAAATTGGAGATCAATAAAACTTTGCTTATGTTAGGATTCTGCCTATAAAAAACCAGGCGAACTGTGTAACGAAAATAAAAGGTTTTTTTAGGACCCAATAGCAGTTATCTCCAGATGGAAACGCTGAACTAAAATATAACTGAAATGATACAGTGGTGTGTGTGAAGATATACTCATGCTCACAGAAAATAAAGCTGTGCCTACATTAAGCCTAGCAGCTGGGGATTGAACCCTGATTGCTCACGTCAGGGTCCAGTGCTACAGTGTCTCGCCACAAGCAGGGAGATTAGAGGTGGGCTTAAAAAGATATATAAGTCACAGAAACAAGCGCTACGTGGAGTGAACTCAAAAACAAAACCACTCCTTTATATACAAAATGAAAGGAGAAGGGACCAGGCCACATGCGGCTTCAAAGCGCTGTGGCAGGCGAAAATAAATAGAACGAAGAAGAAAACAAAAGCCAAAAGTACTGAGCCTTACACAATCGATGTACGCACTCAGTGTAGCTCGGGCAGGCACATGCCTGAGCGGAGCAGAGCAGAACGGGACATGTCACATGACTGCTTTGGCAGGGTGACGCAGAAGGAGAGGAGCAAGACTGAAAAGGTCACCTCAGGCCTCCTAACGGACCGTGGCTGTGATTCTATGAAATCGCAGTCTGCCATTATCTCTAAACCATAAATGAGGGGACGTTTAAGAAGGGTGAGGTCTCACAGGCGTTTGCCTCATGTCAAGCGAGAGGATGTGGCACCTGACTGGACTCGAGCATGCTCTTAAATACACGAGCCAGCAGGTGTCACTGATCACGCAATCAACGCTAAAAGACCGCTGGCGCTTGCGCGATACCACCAAGCATGCCCAGGGCAAAAAATGAGTTGATTTTACCCTTTAGCGGCAGGGAGCGCGACTCCTAATAGCATACGCACACCTGTGTAGGTAAACAAGCCTCTTGCGGCAACTCCTTATCGCCCACAATTATACATTTATTTATATGCTAATTACCTCATGAATATTTAAACAGAGCGTGTCCCATTCATTTCTGATTGAGATAGTGGTGACAATAGAGGAACGAAAGGCAAAAAATAGAAAATTTGAAAAAAGTGAGGTGGAAGTTCTTGGAAAAAATGTGTTGTTGGAGGCATCGTAGTGGCATCACTAACAAACGCAAATTTGTTGAGTGGCAACATGTTGTGTTAATTCCAGAAGCCGCACTGTTGCAGGATAAAAAAGTTGGTCAGACCTATAAATTGATGCAAAGAAACGAATTGCTTCACAGGCAGAGTCTAACTGTAACTGGTGGAGTAAAGCCCATACCTTCACCTTCACTTCCTGCGAGAATGGCTTCAGTAGAACATCTCTTAAGTGGTGCGGTGAGTGAAAAAGAGGGAGATGCTGATTCGGATGATGAGCCGAACACAAGAAACCAGTTGTGTTCACGTGTGTATACATATATATATATATATATATCAGACCCATTTTTTGACGTACGCACCGTTTATAAATGA
>JAJAGP010005525.1:0-32361 GCA_025084515.1 Ancistrus triradiatus
TCTTAGATTTATCATCATACCCCGGCCACTTAATGTCGATGTGCATACTTCACATTCTATTCAAACTTTGACTCCATGACTTTAGTTCGCTCTTAGATTTATCATCTACGCCGCCCAAGGAGGTTGGGTCCCTTTTTGAGTCTTGGTCCTCCCAAGGTTTCTTCCTAGAACTAAGGAGTTTTTCCTTGCCACTGTCGCCCTAGGCTTGCTCAATTTGAGATTGGACGTAGTTATTAGGAGATAATCTAAACCTGTAAAGTTGCTTTGAGACAATGCTCCATTGTAAAAAGCGCTATATAAATAAATCTGACTTGACTTAAAGGTCTGTCGAGCTATCCACCTTATAGTGACCTCTCAGGATAGTCAGAAGGGCTGAGAGAGTCAACCCACACTTTATCTCCAACATGTCTCTCAAAGGCAGTCCTGGGCTCACAGCTTTGGTCACTGCTTCAGTTATCTCAGTCTCTGTGTAACCTTTCTCTTTGCCAAACTCTATCTGTCTGAGGAGGCTGAGGTACGACAACTTATCCTTCTGCTCCTATTTGACCACAGATTTTAAACTCTCTCCTCAATGTGACCTCAGGCAGGGTGTATGCTGGATGGTGCAGTGGTGAGCACCTTTCCTCTAATACTCTCTTTGTCATGGTTTCGTGTTCTTTGTCTTGTTTCTTTATTTTTATCAATACATTGCTCAAGATTTCTTTAACCTCATCATCACCATGATTAATCTCGATCCCATCCAGTACCTCCTCTGCTTTCCTGATGAGCAGCCTCCGGGGCACACTGTCAGGTTCTCTACCGTCCAGGCCGTCACATTTCAAGGACCTGCAAACATCCATGAGAGTTTCCTCCTCCAGTTGCCACAAGGCGGCACTCACTCGGTCTCGCAGAAGCTGAATTTCCTCCATTTCACTGAAGATTAACAGAGGTTCGTCTCTTGGGTAGGGAAGTGGAGTTGATGGCTTTGAAGTTCACCAACGACCACTCCTGGCTGGCTCGCCAAAATATGTTACACATTTAAGAATGACACTGCGGCCGATCCTTGGTGTAACATATTAAATTTTATTTCTGTAGAAACAGTAAGATGAAAAATCGTCAGGACTGGGCATCTGTGCTGTTTCTGTAACTTTTTCTTTGTGTAGCTTTGTGTCTCACTCGATTAGTGACAAGCTTATTTCAGAACATATATTACATTTTCAACAAACAGAATCAAATTACAGTAATGTAATCATGTACTGCTTTCTCATATAAACATTCATTTTAAATCAAACATAAGCATCTTGCATGAACTTATTTTCTTTTAAACTCTCCATTAACTCTAAAACTGTTACCTTTTTAACTTCTCTTATATACATATGTTACATACGTGCTCGGCATTACGCGCTGAGTCGGGCTACCATCCATTACCACGTGCTTACTCGTCTCCACTTAAAGCTATGCTCAAACTCATCACAGGTAACTGTCATAGTCTAAGGTGTTTACATTTATTATTTTCATACTATGTTCCGGTTATAGTTTCATCTTACCTGTAGAAACAGTAAGATGAAAAATCGTCAGGACTGGGCGTCTGTGCTGTTTCTGTAACTTTTTCTTTGTGTAGCCCAACGTCTCACTCTATTAGTGACAGGCGTTGGTAATTAACACCTTACGCGCACAGCACCCTCTACTGACCTGGTACATTAAAGTACCTGTGAAACCAAACCAGACCACCTAGAAAACAATTAAATGGGGGGCAAGAGGTTTTCAACTCTAGTCATTTTAACTTCAATGTCTCAGAAAACACTTTGGTGTTTCTGAAAACACACAATGCCACACGTAGACCGTGGTAAAGGCTGAACTGAAATGAGATGATGTGCTCTACAGCAGATTTCCGGTTTGCATCACAGCATGAATGCACCTTGGGATATGTTGGGTGGCGAAAGATACATCAGTTGTATATTTTGTTATCAGGGAAAAGAGGGTCGCATTTGTTGGCCACATACGAAGTAGCCTTCTATGAAGGACAACCTAGGTGCGCCGCTATGACGCAATCGGTCTTCAAAGCAACCTCCTAAGGATGCAGCCCCTGAAATGGAATGCAGCTGTGGTCTATGAAGGCGTGTCCTTTGAAGGTTTCGTAGACTGCGGTGAAGGCCAAACTGAAATGAGATGGTTTGCTCTACAACAGATTTCCAGTTTGCACCAATGCACCTCGGGATATGTTGGGCAATGAAGGATACATCGTTAACATGGAAAAGAAGGCCGCATTTCTCGGCCGTATATTCTAGCAGCAGTGGACCGCCATGTTGGATCACACCCATAGTCTTGCATGACTTTCAGTGAGCACGCATTGAGTCCTCAGTCATGCACAGAATAATTTTGATGAGTCCATCATACTGTCAGGGAACACAGTGTCAGTTTAACCTTTAATTATTGAACATTTAATAATATAACTAAGAACACAAGCATGAAGAGCAACAGAATATAATTGGCTCTGATAGAACATGGAAGCAAATATTTGAAATTGTATTTAGTTTTTAAGTCTTTGGTTACTTTTATTGTTGCCTTACCTGCACCTGTACGTAGATTGTGCAGAACTTGTGTACCGTAACATGCACATATGGAGATTTGAATTGTGATTTATTTAGAATTACTTTCTCAAAATAAATAGATTTGAGTATTAGGAATGACAGAAACGTTTATTGAGGTATGTTCAGAAAATTGGGAATTTGCTGTTTCTTATGGATTTCTTGTTATGAGTAAACAATAAGATGAACTTGTTAGAAGAGACCTAAAAAAGTCAATTATGAGATCTTAAATGTTTCTTAAGTAAATAGTATTATAAGACCTTTCACATGTTTTTGCCCGATAGACAAATCTGTGGTGAGATGAACTTAAGATAAACTTCAGAAGAATTTGAGAGTTTATATTTTGAAAATTCAAACGATGTTTCTCAGGATTCAAATTTCAGACATAGGAGAAAATAGCTTATATCTCACATTGATTTCAAACATGTCTTAACTATGTCTAGGCGAAGTAAAGGAGATAAATATAAGATCTTATTTAGAGAATTTCTTTTATCTGGGTAGGCTTTCTTTCTTATTCCATGGTACTACTGTTTCAATGCTCAGACTTTAGAGACCACAAACAGTTCCACTAGACCAGTAATCAAGTTTCTGTTTGTTAAGATAAGACAAGAATAAGATAAGAATGCTCCCAAACATTTCCTTTTAAATCTAATAGAATAAGAAAAGAAAAACATACATTATCTGAGGACATTAATAAATCACTAAGTACCCTAATTATTACTTAAGCATGGCTGCTCACATGACCTGCTTTCTCCAGCGTGTCTCTGTGGCGCAATCGGTTAGTGCGTTCAGCTGTTAAACGAAAGGATGGTGGTTTGAGCCCACACAGGGATATAGCAGTCGTTTTGATAAACCAATCCCCATGTTGTATTCTGACAGTCTGGCTGCATTCATATGTATTAAATAACACAGGGTTGTGAACCCGTTTGCATTGCTACGTGGTGAAGTTTATTGCTGCGTGTTGGTACATCAAGAATTGTGTTGATTATGTTCAGATTTCGATGATTTGACAATCCTTTTGGAAACTTGTGTTTGGTGAGCCAGCTGAGTAATTACTTTATGATTTATATGGAGATTTGTGAGAAGAGTTTTGCAAAAAAGGTTTTAGTAATACTTTTTTGAGAGTTTTGAGAACCGTGTCTTTCAGTTGCTGGTTTAAGGTAAATATTACATTTTTCGAAATCACAGAGCCAAACACAATACCAGTAATCAATTCCAGGAGTTCAGAAACAGAATCAGAGAACATATGGAGGTGTAACATTAAAGTAAAGTAAAACTTTAAAACCACCTGGTCACAGCATTACACAGAGCATCACACTCCCTTCACTGTCTTGTCTTCTTCCCCACAGTGCATCCCAGGACTGTCACTTCCCCCAGGTAAACAGTGCATGTGTATCCATGTAATAGAAAAGAAATTCGGACCAAATAACATTTTTCAATTGCTCCAAGGTTCTTCAGTTCTGAAACATGGGTCATAGTTTTTACTCCTGAACATTTTTCCCACATCCAACATGTTGACTACAAGAACTGACTGTCCATTTCTAGTCTAGTTCATCCTGGTTTAGACCATGTACTGTTGTAACCAGATAATCAGTGTTATTCATTATTAGTCTGTCTGTGAATTTAATGTTTTGGTTGATCTGTGTTTGCTGGTCATAAAATTATTTCAAGCAGATGTTGTGCACTATCTGCCCTGTCCAACACTTTAGCAGTTCCTCAAGTGAAACAAGGTTCACTGTGAATTACTAACAAACATAACAAACAATATTGAGTACAACATAACATGCATTATTAAGAGTAGACTTAAAATTAGTTTGAAGCACAGTTCTGTAAAACCCTGTCATGTTGTGTTATGAAACAAATTCAGCATAAAAACTATTAGAATACTGGAAACTAAAATTAAAGCATACTGTCTACAGAAATTATCCCATTAAATGTGTAATATGTACAGGGGTAAGACAATGAAAGTGGAACACCTGTCATTTTGGACCACAATAATTTATTAGTATGGTGTAGGGCCTCCTTTTGCGGACAATACAGCGTCAATTCGTCTTGGAAATGACATATACAAGTCCTGCACAGTGGTCAGAGGGATTTTAAGCCATTCTTCTTGCGCAGGATAGTGGCCAGGTCACTATGGATGCTGGTGTAGAAAAACATTTCCTGACTCGCTTCTCTTCAAAAAACACCCCAAAAGTGGCTCAATAATATTTACGATTTTTGCGGACAATACAGCGTCAATTTCGTCTTGGAAATGACATATACAAGTCTCACAGTGGTCAGAGGGATTTTAAGCCATTCTTCTTGCAGGATAGTGGCCAGGTCACTATGTGATGCTGGTGTAGGAAAAACATTTCCCTGACTCGCTTCTCCAAAAAACACACCCCAAAGTGGCTCAATAATATTTACGATTTCTAATAAATAAACTGGTGACTGTGCAGGCCATGGGAGATGTTCAACTTCACTTTCATGTTCATCAAACCATCTGAACTCTGGTATGTCACCCATAATGTTGTGTGCATTGCAATATTTTGAGCAAAACTGTGCTCTTACCCTGCTAATTGAACCTTCACACTCTGCTCTTACTGGTGCAATGTGCAATTAATAAAGATTGGCCACCAGACTGGTCCAATTTAGCCATGAAACTTCCCATACTAAAATGACAGGTGTTTCAGTTTCATTGTCTAACCCCTGTAAGTACAGGGGTTAGACAATGAAACTGAAACACCTGTGAAACACCTGTAAGTACAGGGGTTAGACAATGAAACTGAAACACCTGTGAAACACCTGTAAGTACAGGGGTTAGACAATCATTTACATTTACAGCATTTAGCAGACGCCCTTCTGTCCAAGCCTACAATCCAAGCAACTGTGGGTTAAGGGCCTTGCTCAAGGACCCAACAGTGGCAGCTTGGCAGAAGTGGGATTTGAACCCTGGACCTTCAGATCCATAGCCCAGTACCTTACCCGCTAGGCTACCATAGTACAATCAAACTGAAACACCTGTCATTTTAGTGTGGGAGGTTTCATGGCTAAATTGGACCCGTCTGGTGGCCAATCTTCATTAATTGCACATTGTACCAGTAAGAGCAGAGTGTGAAGGTTCAATTAACAGGGTAAGAGCACACCTGCACAAATGCACTAACTGATTGCGCCAGAGAATGAAGGGCACGTGATTTATAAAGTCACACCTTGCTTTGGTAATATACAGATTGTTTCAATTAGTTAAAAAAATAAAAATACTACAGCGCATGTCTGTTCCTTTAGAGTTTCCAATAGATATGACGAGCGCATACTTTGTGAGTCTCCCGAACGCATAGAAAATTTAATATAAACAGATATTAGTAATACATGATCAATTATCCTTACCCAATCCTTTTGATAAGAATTTAAGAAGGCAGTTTTTTCCGCCGATTTAAAGTGTTTGCCTGAGGTGACATACCCAGACATGTATCACTACCTTGTTGAAACGGAATGTGTTTACACCAGAGATGCAGTGAAAGTGTACCACAGTTTGGACGCATACAATTACTTTCTTAGTTGAAAAGTTGGGAATATCTGTTCCTATAGTGCAGATGGCATCAGTATTGCATATGAAAGTTGGTGCGCTCCAAACACTGTTTAAAACGCACCCTGTGTGTTTTGTAGCTAAGAGGTTTTGAGTGGGCACTGTACAGTCAAACAGGTTTACTACTTCTGTTTACTGAATGTATTCAAGATTAATTAAATGGATGTGCTTTTTTTGATTGCTATTAAATAAAATATGAAACTGGTGAACCTGCATCATTCTTGTAGATTGATCCTAAACCATTGTCAGACATTGACTTCTGTAAGCCAACAATGTGCAGAGCAGTTTTGAGCAATGAGCGTGCACAGCATTCCTACTCTGTGACAGCAGTATCACCAAATAAGCTTTTGATTTTTTTTAAGTATTGAAGGTGGCCTAAACTTGCACAAAGATTAGTTTTAAATGCAGTGGTAGTGTGGAGTCATCAGAAATACATTATGTACATGCCTTTTCACTACAGGATGAAATCCCAGAGTGTGCATTCTCTACAACAATGAGGCACACCATTGATACAGATGCTGAGTCAGAAAGTGAACAGCAGACAGAGCACGAACAAACAGGCAGTGAGAGCAGTTAGAATACTCTACTGGCTGAAGCTGAAGCTTTTGCTTTAAAGGCTATGTCCTCACAAGAAGGGATGTACATTCACCCAGTATTAGCTGATACCACTTCAGATGAGCATAGACAGTTAGCTGTAGATTCAATGTCACAAAGTAAGATCATAGAGATCCCAAAGCCCCTTACTCACGTTTGATGAAAATATACAGCACTCTCTCTGAAACAGAATTTGAACATGAGCTTGGCAAATTAATGTAATTAATGTGCATTGTGGTTTGAACAGAGGCAGGGTAGAATCACTGCCAGTCACTTTGATGAAGTGATAAAATGCAAGACAGCTCAAGCTAGTGTGACATCAAAAATCATGGGGTACACATCCAGCAGAAATACAGCTTTCTTATTCTGGGGTAAGGGGAAGGAAAAATGAGCTAGAGAGGGATTTATGTCAAACCAGGAAAGCTGCCATCAAGGTCTAAATGTTGAGGATGCTGGGTTGGTGGTTAATCCATGATATCCTCATTTAGGGTCTAGCTCAAATAGATTAGTACAATGCAAGTGTTATCCAGCTGTACAAAATCAAAGCTACAAAAATGCAGACTTTTGTCTGGAGCGAAATAATCAACTTAAAAAGAGCCATGCAAACTACACACAAGTACAAGGGCAAATGGCAGTGTGTGGACTTAAAACATCTTACTTTGTAATATACTTTGTAAACTACTGACTGCCACATTCAGAGAATAGACTTCTCTGAAGATCAGACCTCAACTTGACTACTTTTGCTGACAACACATTCTCAGAGAAATCTGCATGCCCAAGCTGAAGGAACGGTTCTTATGGTCAAGATCACATTCTGGTGCAAAACAGATCAAGAAAAATGTTGTTCAATGCAGAGCATGCCAGCACATCTTAAATGTGTAGGGTTAAAAAGACAGCCACGTGAAATGTGGTTGTGTTCAGTTTGTTTAGAGAGCTCATAAAAAGATCGTTATCCATCAGAGACAAACCACAGTAACTTACATTATATTTTAATTAGAACAACGTATAGCTAAACCTGACACACTTTTATAGTGGAACTGGAAGGGTCTACCTAAATACACAAAGCACAATGTTTTAATAAATAGTTTATTTACTATATATACAATTCATTTACTATAATTACAATTCTTTTTTTTTCAATTCTTATCAAATCATTTAATAAAAACAAGACAAAGTTTTAACCAATGTGTCAGATAATTTACCTAGTTGCTCATGAATATAATTTCATACTAACAAGCCTTGTACACAAAACCTGGTAATGCATTTGTCTGTTAGTTTTAATTAAAACATGCTGGTTTTAATGTACTTACTGATCCAATGGCTTATCTAAATTACATAAAGCATAGCATACAACTAATATTTTATTCTCAGTTGCAGCTGTGTCTTTGTCTCTTCACTTTACTAAGCTGTTAGGAAGTGTCTAGCTCAGAATGTGGTAGTTTTTAATACCTCAAATTGCTCTTTCAACATGGATCCTCATTCTTGACATCTCCCTGGATCTAGACACCTCCAGTCCTGAGGGCTGTGTTTGGCATCAAGTTGAAGCTAGTATTGAATTCACTACCTTCCAGCTGGTAGTACAGAGCCTTAACCACCGCACCACCACTTCCCTGTGATATCAAAGGATTACCCATAAAACAGAAAGTTACCTGTGAAAACAAAAGGCTGCTTCACCAGCAACACCAGCTCCCTGTGATAATAAAAGGCTGCGTCCCAGAAAACAGATGTTCTGCTTCATTTTAAGCAAGTTCCTCTAGATAACATAGTCAGTCAGTAGCATAAGTCTAAACTATTTGGACAGATCTGGTTACACGATTCGAGCTGGCCTGCTATTATATAGAGAGGAAAGACATAGTGGTCATACAATTATGATCATTTGGTTCTGATTTACTGTTCTCACATATTTTTAGTGAGACAGAGTGAGCCTTTTATAATATCACACTCATAAACCAGATGGTCTACAATAAACCAGATGTGCCCTAAAACATGCAACTGCAGTAATAAAATAAAGATCTTGGGAACAAGAACCATGTGACAGACAGCAATGGCATTCCCAGTAACAGCCACGAGATAAGACACCTTGGTGTTAGCTTTGTTTAGTTTATTGTTTAAGTTGGGGCATACTGTAAAATGCCATAAAAACAAGATTTGCGATTTGTGATTCTGCTGAACCACTGTATATCTGCCAGAAGTACAAATAAATAACTTCTAGTGTTTTAGCTGACCAACTTCCTTGGTAGTAATACAATTAAACAAAAATGATAGCAGACAAAAAATAACAAAAGAATAAACAGACACTAAACAAAAACAAATATCACTGTTAGGGATCGCTCCTTGGCCGCTTTCGGCCAGGAGTCATCCTGGCTTGACGGCGTGAGCTGCAGCAGCGCGATCGCGCGTGCGTCAGTTTTCCAAGGCCTTTAATGGGTAAGTGTCGCCACCTGCAGTCCAACCTATATAAACACACCTTAGGGACTCAGTGGCTGCCACTGTCTCACCCTCGCTCACGTGATTGGCGCTCACGTGATTTTTTGAATGCACCCAGCGGCTGACGTGTTCGCTGCTGCCTGCACTCCGGCTTTTAGACGGCTTTCTCATTTCTTTTATTTGTTATTTATTTTGTAGGGACGAAGGTACGTAGTGGGGGTATTAAGACCCTCAGACGGGGACTACTTGGAGGCAGTTTGGTAATGTTAGGGCCCTAGATAGGGTAGGGTCAGCTTTTTATTTGTTTATTATTTTTTGCTTTTACTGAGCTTCTCCGGCAGCTTTCTGCCTCATTCATGCCTTCTCTTCTCACGCCGTCAACCCCCTCGCCACGATCGGGAATATTTATTACCCGATCGCGTTTGAAGAGGATGCAGAGTTCAATAATCTCGTCCTCTTCACTTTATTGTGACCATGCCATGCCCCCGCGGCCGCGTTTTAACCGCGGTGGAGCCGCACGTGCTCGCAGAATCTTCGCTCGGGCCACTGCACGCTGTACATGCGCAGACCCGGCGCTCATATTGCGCAACGGAGGCACGATGTAAGCGTGCTGTGAATTACAGTACGTAACGCCTACGGTGGGCAGTTTCTTTTATTTAGTTTTATTTATTATTTACTTCTTTGGTTAATTTTCAGTTCATTTAGTTATTTATATTTCAGTTATTATTACCAACTGGTGCTAACTGCAATTGGGTCCCAAACCATTTGTATTTTGTTTTACACGATTTGTCATTGTTTTAAATATGGCGAACCGTAACAATCACAGAGAAGGAAAGAATAAAAAAACAAAAGATAGAAAAAATATTGAGCAAGTAGAAAGAACGGATTAAGCTCGAAGAAAATAAGAAACAAGAAGGGAAAAAACAAGAAAGAAAGGCAAAACATACAAATAAAAACAAAATCAATATGCAAAAACATTCAAGAAATGTAAGTTTCAATTTTTTTGACTCGTTAGTAAAGCTGAAGCTGGGTGTTTACATGGTTCGTGAATAAAAATGTTAATATTTTTTCCTGTAAAGAACAAAAACAAGAAACTTGACTTTTGACTTGTGAAGGCTTTACCCTTCCATCCATCTTGTTTTATTTTTATTTATTTACTTTTTTTTTTTTGTTACCTGCTGGGCCTAGCAAAACGAGGGAAAAATGTTAAGCTGCAGAATATTCAAGTTACATTGTATTGAAAAATTCCACAATAAGCAAGTGACTTGGTAACAGGTGAGGGAATCACAGCTAAGTCCAACAAAGGGTCAGGCTTTGCAAGCAAACATGGATGGTGGATTACTACTTTGTGCCAAATTTCAAAAAGATTTCAGAAAGAATATTTGTCGACACAAATATTTGAGGGCTTTCACCATCTACCATACATAAAATTGTGAAAAGATTCAGGAAATCTGAAGAAATCTCAGTGTGTTTTGGGCAAGGCAGGAAGCTACTGTTGAATTTGTGACCTTCAAGCCTCCAGAGAGCGATGCATGAGAAACCATCATGCTGCTGTGATGCAACCTGGAACTCTCAGACAAGGACAAAGCTATACTTCAGACATAGAGGAGTATTTTGGGATGTAGCGACTACTTTAATAAGCTACAGCAAAACAACTTTTCAGTGAGTACCAGTGAGCTTTATTGGACAACCCGCATTGAAACGGCGTGATGACAATGACAAAAGACTCAATTAAACTTCATTTGAGGCGACACACCTTTCTTTTAATATGGCAAACCGTAACAATCTTCTTTTGTTTCGCACCTTCGTGTCATTTAAATCTTGCATGCTCATTCGCACATGCCCAATTAACCCAATTCAGAATTGTGGTGGGGTGTGTGTGTGTTGGGGTGGAGCCTGACCGGCAGAACAGGGTGCAAGATGGAGCTATCCCTGAACAGGACACCAGTCCATTGCAGGGCTGGGTAGGGGGTGTCGCTGGCGTAGCCAATCATGTCTGCGTGACACCAGACACCAGGTCCCTTTTCTGTTGTTAAAAAAGGGGCCTAAAACTGGCAACATGGTAGAGCCAAAACTAACACCCTAGTATTCCAAAGGCTTAACCTTTTCTTCATATACTGGAAACTTCTACACCTCATGAATCAGGATGAGGGAATAACATGGAAGATTTTCACAGCAGAAAGTAAAGAAAACATTGTTTATTAGTGGTGTCTCCAAACTTTTGACTGGTGTTGAGTCTTTTCTGGATATTACCGATATCTCAGTCTCACACATTACATCAATATGCAAATCAAAGGGACAGTACCATTATTATAAAGATGTTGACAAAACAAACATATTTGGCTTCAGTGATGGGATTTGACCGCAGTAACAGAGACTATGATGAATATGATACTAATGGCATAGAAAACAATCCCGATTCCTAGGGAGATGTTGTTCAGCAAACATAGTCTGATAGTCGAGAGCTTCGCTCTGCCCGACCGCCGTCATCAGCCATGTTTGCCTCTCGAGTCTGCATGAACCAAAAGAGACAAAAAGAGATAAAGGTACTCAGAGATAAACCAAAAAATTTGAACAGTTTGTGGTAGCCTATATCATATAACAAAATCGTTCACAGAATCATTCACAGAGGTTAACATGACCTAGATATATATGTACATAAAATAAATTACAATGACATGAATAGCAAAGCATTTCTGTTTGACCAGAATAAGACATTAAGTTTCAATTCAAACAAACTGAGCATCAACATGGATTGTAACACAACCGCTGTGGAAAGCAGTCTTAAGTAGTAAAAATAAAACAAAAATTGCTGCACATATCAATACATACATTTTTAAAGATACTGCAACCATGGCATAAAATGTACCAATTGTTTGACCTGATTTCAAGAACTGCATTGTACCTCCACATCATTTTCGTGAATCCTTTATCCACAGTGCTATAGCAGACCATCAAGCATAATAAAATTATTTAACCTATGTACTTTACTTTCTATCTGTAACTTGCTGATGTTACAAGAACAATTCAGTTTTACTGCAGCATAAACACACACGAGCGAATTCTAAAGATGAAGGAAAACTCAGGGTGTGTTTGAAATGTACAGGCAGCTTAAACCCACAACAGGATATGCTTTGCATTCTACCGGGCTGGGGTAATCCTTTCCTAAACCGCAGGCAAGCTCTGAGCTCAAATGTCCAACCACTGACCCATCAAGGCAATTTTTTCTTTTGTTCCTGCCCATTGTTGTCTGACACACTTAGGCACTAGCCAAAACCTGAAAAGAGGACTTCTTTTGACTAAAGGAGACAATAGTGTAATGCACCGTGTAAAGATCATTACCAATTATGGTGCGTTATCTGTTATCCATACCTGTTATTATCTATTACAGACAGATTAGCCACGGGTTAGCTTCTGCAAGACTACTTTTATTAAGTATTTTTTTTTAGAAATTACTGATAAAGTAATATTTGAGTAATGCTGAGATGTTACAAATCAGAAGTGAATTACATTGATGGCCAATGGCTGCAGTTCATTGTGTTGGTCAGAGTATAAAAGACACCTGTTTACAGCCACAAACACAAACTCAACTATGGCCAAAACCAAAGAGCTGTTGAAGGACACCAGGAAGAAAATTGCAGACTCGCACCAGGCTAGGATGAGTGAATCTACAATAGGCAAGCAAATTGGTGTGAATAAATCAATTGTGGGAGCAATTGTAAGAAAATGGACACACAAAGACATACAAGACCATTGATAATCTCCCTTGATCTGGGGCCCCACGCAAGATCTCATCCCGTGGGGTCACAATGATCATGAGAACGATGAGAAAAAATCCCAGAACTACATGGAGTGACTTGATGAATTACCTGCAGAGAGCTGGGACCAAAATAACAAAGGCTACCATCAGTAACACACCACTCCAAGAGGGACTCGGATCCTACAGTGCCAGGCGTGTCACCCTGCTTAAGCCAGTACATGTCCAGGTCCATCTCAAGTTTGCCAGAGAGCATATGGATGATCCAGAAGAGGATTGGGAGAATATCATGGTGTCAGAAGAAACCAAAATAAGACTTAAAAACTCAGAGTTGCATCCCAAGAACACCATAACTACTGTGAAGCATGGGGGTGGAAACATCATGCTTTGGGGCTGTTTTTCTGCAAAGGGGACAGGACAACTGATCCGTGTTAAGGGAAGAATGCATTCGGAGGTAGCGGACCCAGATGTGAGGCTAACATGCTCAAAAGTTGAGCTCACATATTCAGATACTGGGTGTTAACGGCTCAGGTACTGAGTTAGCATGCTCAAATACAGGGCTAACCTGCTCAGTTAATGAGCTACAGAACACTAACTGCGCCGGTACTGAGCCACTGGGCACTATCAGCTCAAGTATTGAGCTAGTGTATTCAAATACATGTCTACATGAAGCCATCAGCTCTAGTACTGAGCTAGTGTGTTCAAACACAGGTACCAAATTCCAGCTGGGACCAGTTATTCAGCGCCCATAACAATGCTGGTCCCGACAAACGGCAGTAAACGAAAAACACCCGTTTGTGCTCTGAAAAAAAAAAAACAGCCTTGACTGCAGGTAGCAGGAGCACTGATGCAAGAAGTCCCTGAATTTATGAGGGTCACCGTCATACTCATCAGGTAAAGGGACCCTGACTAACGGAACCATCCGAACAGGGGTAGTACAATTACCTGCCATCTCCATTGTTTGGCGGGTCGTTCTGTAACGGCTGGGGTTTATGGGCAGAACAGAGACAGATGCAGGTTCACTGTAAATCACCATAGTGTTTATTTAATAAAGCACTCAAACACGGACGTGTTAGGGCTTCCAATTTGGCCGCTAGTGGCCAGTGTTGGCCCTTCACAGCAGCATTTGCTCTCCCCAGCTTACTGGGGATTCCCCTAAGCTGACACTAGAGGCCAGTGTTGGCTTAGTTATCGTGTGAGATCCCCACACACCAGCGCATTCATGTTGGCATGACTGATTGGCAACGCGATTGCGTTGGCAAGTGCTTGCACCTGTCAGTAGTGCTATTTAAGAGCACGCCACTGACAGGCACCGCATCCTCACCTACTGCTCGCACGATGCCTCACCCACCTCATCCCTTTGCTTGTATTCACGTCGGTTATAGGGAAAATGGTACAACCCATCTTGCTTAGAAGGTGGGCCTAGTAGAGCCCAAAGCTCGAGGTAAGGTGTTTAGTTGTTAGGGTTAGGTAAAGCTCGTCACCTGCTTGAGGTTCCTCTCCCTCTTTTCCGCCTCCCATTCGCTTGGTATGAGCGATTCCCTCGCTGTAACGCTCCCCCTGGCGTCGGTGTCACATTCCAGTGAGCGTTAAGCTGGGAGTATACGTGGAACGCGCTCGCTGGTTCGTTCTACTCGGACTCATGCTCCCATAGTACAGGGAGGACCGTGAGCATCATCTGCGGATTTCTCAGCGTCAACAATTCCCTCGTCGCTCCCTTGTTGCACTGCACATGCGCAACTTGGCATTCTTTGGCGCAGCTGAGCTCTAGCGAGGAGAGTTTGGGCCGCGTCTTTAATCTTGTAAATATTAGTGTAAATACGTCAGTTTTTGGTCGCGCTGCCCATTGGCGCACATCTGTAACTTCCTTTGGTTCCCATCATAGTTTTCAGATGGTGTTAACCTTATTGTGAGTCCACTCTAGGTAGTTCCTTTGTCTGCCATTAGGTTTACCTGCTCTTTCCCAGGGGTCTTAGTATCTGGCGCCGTGGCAAGTTGTGATTAAACTCATCTGCGACACTATGGTTCGGGGGTTTGAGTCCCAGGTCCCGCACTAATGGTGGGCCCTGTTACTAATCTTATTTTGATTCACTAAATCCATCTGGAGCTAACTGCAATTGGGTCCTAACTTAGAATAAAATAATATATTTTATTCTTTAACGGTTCGCCAGCCCTCAGCAACATGGCATACCATAACAGGACAGAAATGAAACAAACGCGGGCTTACCGAAACATGTAGTATCCGTGGCGAGCAGAGACAATTAATCCACCGCGACACGCAGGCTAAGACAAATATCCTCTCAGAGAGTAAACTGGCATGAAACTCAAAAGGCGGAAACTGCCAATAAAACAAAAGTACCGCCGAAGTGTGGCTACAACACCACATAAACGACCAGCAATGTTCGAGAGCTAGGGCCCTGCTTAAATACAGTCTGTAAACCCTCCATAACTTCTCCTTCGGGAACCGTAAATGTTAAAGTCCAGATCGCCCCTAGCGGCGAGGAGGGGCATCACAAGCCCAAGTGTGGGGTGATCTGTGACCACTCATAGTCATAATTATTAGCTGAATACTGAGTTTATTAAAAATATAAATATATGCCAAATATTTTGGCAGTTGTAGGTGTTTGTAGTGTACCCCTTATATCACTTATTTGTCTCCATCCTATGGAACAGGTCCAATATATGCACAGTTGTGGTTATGTGTAGGGTAAAATGTTCTATATTGTACATGCAAATAAAAACTTTAAAAAAAAAATACAGAAACTATTAGGTCACACTAGGAAGGTGCATATGATAGTTTAAGATCCTTACAGAGTCTAAAATTTGATGATTGAATTCTGAAGCAGGAGTGACAGCTAAACTGTTCTGCTTTTACAAAACCATGTCAATCGTACTCAATGACTAGCTATTTCTGAACTAATTGTAGGTTCATTTATTTTTCCTGTCAAGCCATAAAATGACAAGAACAAACACTGCATGATTCCATCATAAAAGTTTAATGAACGAATAAGGGTGTCATTAATGGTTACCCACTAATATTTCAGAGGATGCCAATCTTAATGTTTGGAACTGGAATTATTTTTTATTGTAATTTATTTTCAGTGAACTAAAAACAAGGTTTAATTACACATTTACTGCACTATCATGTTTGAGCTGTGATATCACGGTGACTACAAGAGTGAATGGAACTGTACTCGATTAGAGGTTTATTCCCCATGTTTGAGGTTTAAAGTCAAGTCAAGTCAAGTCAGATTTATTTATATAGCGCTTTTTACAATGGAGCATTGTCTCAAAGCAACTTTACAAGTTTAGATGATCTCCTAATAACTACGTCCAATCTCAAATTGAGCAAGCCTAGGGCGACAGTGGCAAGGAAAAACTCCCTAGTTCTAGGAAGAAACCTTGGGGAGGACCAAACTCAAAAAGGGACCCAACCTCCTTGGGCGGCGTAGATGATAAATCTAAGAGCGAACTAAAGTCATAGAGTCAAAGTTTGAATAGAATGTGGAAGTATGCACATCGACATTAAGTGGCCGGGGTATGATGATAAATCTAAGAGCGAAACTAAAGTCATGGAGTCATGGTCGAATAAAATGTGAATTATATGCACAGTGGAGCTCCATCAGATGTACATCATGTGTGTGGGGCCGGAACTGCCGGAACAAAGCTCGGAGAGGAAAACAGAAAATGTAATTAGTTATTGATTAGAGCACAGTGTTTAATACAATCACTGATGCCATGTCAATCACTGATGCCAAGTGTAGCATGAAACCCCGGCAGCATTAGCTATAGCAGCATAGCTAGAAAGCTAGAAAGAGGAGAACTGGTAGGAAACACAGCCAAGAGGGATCACATGAGACATTGGGCAACCCCACGAGCGGCAGAAGACAGGCAACCCACCCAACGTCTCTGATCACCATAAGACTCTTTGACTATGAACCCCCAGCTCTGCCCTTATTCTAAGGCAAGGATGCATGAGTCAAGATCACGAAGACCGAAGCCTAGTTCAGCCAGACCGCCCCACTCGACACTCCCGGCTAGCGGACAAGGCAGGCAGGCCAGACAATGACTCCAGACTCCGGCCCCAGCAACCCAAACCATGCAACCTGGACTTTGGAGGGTGTCTGAATTTCGAACGATAGTGGGAAGTTTATTCCATAGTTGGGGGGCCATGTATGAGAAAGCCTTTCCCCCTGCTGTGACTTTTTTAATTCTAGGAACTAAAAGAAGTCCTGCACCCTGCGAACGAAGTAGACGAGTTGGATTGTAAAACTCTAAGAGGTCACTAAGATAATGTGAAAAATATTTCATATGATTCACCACCACTATTACACACATTAAAACTAGTTCTCTAACACATAGTAGGTATACTTACCATCTGTACAAATGTGCTGGCAATGCAGCTGATGTTCAGGAAGATTCAGGAGGTGATACTCTACCCTGAGATGGGTTCTGTTCACTTATACAATGTCACAGTCCATTGTTTTCTTGATAAGTAATCTGGAACATTCCAGTTTTGTTACATATCATGCCAGGTGCTGTGCCGTGTTATTCCAACATTCACATCAGTTTCTGTGTGACAATGATTTCACCCCGTTTTTCCTTCCTGTTGATTTCATCATGTTTGCCATCATCATAAAGTGCCAGCAGGGGGTGTGTTACATGTGCATACATGATCAAACCCTTTTTACACATAGGTTGAATTTGGTTGAGTTCAAAATATTTTAATATGGTAACAGTTAAATTCAGGGACTTGTGTTTCTGTAAAATATTCAAACTTGGATATTTTTAAGTGATGTATTTTGTTGGTCTCCTGACTCTTCTACCTTTGAGCATACATGTGAGTTAAAATATCATCAGATTTTCACATAACTTTTAAAAATAGATAAAGAGAACACATAGAACACATTAAACACACATGGTCATTTTTTTATTGAGGAAAATGATCCAATATTACATATTGATGAATTATCCTGATACCTCTTTTCCATGGTTGCAGTTTCTTCATGAAACATTTTACCATGTTCATCACTGACTGTACCAAGATCACCAAGTCTGAATAAATAAAGTTAATTTTCCATGATGTATTGCACTTCATGGTCAATCCTCGATCAATCTCAGCCTGGTAGTCTTACATTTGGACTCTCAGTACTGGTTACATAGCCAAGATGATCATTGTTTTTACATATGGAATAACCCAGATTTTCTTTTATTAAATTCATTCAAATACCTTATTATATCTGGATGAATATGTTATGGTTTGCCTAAATAAACAGGTGAACTGTGTAAAATAAAAAGGGCTTTAGGACCCAACTGCTGTTAGCTCCAGATGGAAATGGTGAACCAAAAGATTAAATAAATACATTAGAAACTAAATAAAATGGAAAGTGTGTGTGGGTATACACACGCACAAATGAAAATAAAGCTGTACCAACAACGTCAGCAGCTGGGGATCAAAAACTGATCAGTGGCATCAGGGTCTGCTACTCTAGCATCACACCACAAACAGGCTGACAGGCTGTTCAGGTCTGGTCAGGCCCATGGCAGAACACTGAGAATCACATGCTGGTGAAAGCAGGTCAGTCCTGTGTCAAGTCAAATTTATTTCTCTAGTGCTTTTTACAATGGAGCATTGTCTCAAATCAGCTTTACAATTTTAAAGTGTCTTCTAATATCTAAGGCCAATTCCAACTTGAGCAAATCTAGGGCGACAGTGGCAAGGAGAGTTATGGGGATTTAGGCCCCACCATACAGTCGTATGAAAAAGTTTGGGCACCCCTGATAATTTTCATGATTTTTCTTTATAAATCATTGGTTGTCCAGCTCAGCAATTTCAGGTAAATATATCATATAGCAGATGAACACAGTGATATTTGAGAAGTGAAATTAAGTTTATAGGTTTTACAGAAAGTGTGCAGTAATTATTCAAACAAAATTAGACAGGTGCATAAATTTGGGCACCCTTGTCATTTGAATACCTTTAGCACTAATTATTGGAACACAAAATTTGTTTTGTAAGCTCATTGACCCTTGATCTACATACACAAGTGAATCCAACTATGAGAAGTGTTAAGTTAGCCAATTGGAAGTTTTTTTCTTCTTTGCATCTTCTCTGAAGAGTGGCAACATGGGAGCCTCAAACACAACTCTCAAATGGCCTGAAACAAAGGTTGTTCAACATCATGGTTCAGGGAAAGGGAAAAGCTCTCTCAGAGATTTCAGCTGTCAGTTTCCACTGTGAGGAACATAGTGAGGCAATGGGAAGACCACAGGCACAGATCTAGTTAAGGAACTCCCGAGTGGCAGACCAAGAAAAATCTCAGATAGGCAGAGGCGAAGGGATGGTGAGAACAGTCATAGTCAAGCCACAGACCACCTCCAAAGACCTACAACCTCATCTTGCTGCAGATGGTGTCACTGTTCATCGTTCAACTATACAGCGCACTTTTTCGCAAAGGAGAGGCTGTATGGGAGAGTAATGCAGAAGAAGCCTTTTCTGCAGACACGCCACAAACATGGAGTCACTTGAGGTGTGCTACAGCAACATTTGGACAATCCAGCTTCATTTTGGAATAAAGTGCTGTGTACTGATGAAACTAAAAATTGAGTTATTTGGACATAACAAGGAGCGGAAAAAGAACACAGCATCCCAAGAAACAAACACTTGCTACCCACATTAAAATTTGGTGGCGGTTTCCATCATGCTGTGGGACTGTGTGGGCCAGTGCAGGTACTAGGAATCTTGTTAAAGTTGAGGGTCGCATGGATTCCCAGTTAATATCTCCAGATTCTTGGAACAATGTTCAAGAATCAGTGACAAAGTTGCACCGAGGCCAACCGACCCCCCAAACCCTCCTCAAAATATACTAAGGCATTCATGCAGAGGAACCAGTACAACGTTCTGGAATGGCCATCTCAGTCCCCCAGACATGAATATTACTGAAAATGTGGGCTGTCCATTCTCGGAAACCATCAAACCTGACTGAACTGGAGATGTTTCTAAAGAAGAAATGGTTAAAAAAAACAACTTCAACCAGAATAACAGACTGGAAGCTGTAGGAAGCGTTTTAGCGGCTGTTATTTCTACAAAGGAGGATCTACTAACTATTGATGTAATTTTTCTGTTGGGGTGCCCAAATTTATGCCCTTGCCTAATTTGTTTGAATAATTAAACAACAACACAAAACTACCCAAAAACCAAAACAAAAACCAAAACAACCAAACAACACACAACACCCCACAAACCACCAACCACCCACCCACCCCCCCCCCCCCCCCCCCCACCCCCCCCCCCCCCCCACCCCCCCCCCCTGCAGAGGAACCAGTACAACGTTCTGGAATGGCCATCTCAGTCCCCAGACATGAATATTACTGAAAATGTGGGCTGTCCATTCTCGGAAACCATCAAACCTGACTGAACTGGAGATGTTTCTAAAGAAGAATGGTAAAAAAACAACTTCAACCAGAATACAGACTGGAAGCTGTAGGAAGCGTTTAGCGGCTGTTATTTCTACAAAAGGAGGATCTACTAAATATTGATGTAATTTTTCTGTTGGGGTGCCCAAATTTATGCACTTGCCTAATTTTGTTTGAATAATTACTGCACACTTTCTGTAAATCCTATAAACTTCATTTCACTTCTCAAATATCACTGTGTTCATCTGCTATATGATATATTTAACTCAAGTTGCTGAACTGAACAACCAATGATTTATAAACTAAAATCATGAACATTATCAGGGGTGCCCAAACTTTTTCATACGACTGTAGTACTGAAACTTAATTAATTAGGGTACTAAATGATTTCTGTTGTAGAAAGAAGCAGATATGGTGGTCATTTGAGACCCAGTGTCGAGGAGGCAATTACTATTAACTCCTGACACAATGACATTAGCTATACATTTCTGTCCTACAAGTCCTTTGGGAAGAATATTTTGGTTTCCAACCTTGTGAGAGTGAATAGACATTTTGGTCTGGAGTTTTGTTTTGGGACATTCATGATTAATTTCAGTTCCTGGTAGTCCCTCCACATAAACTGAATTTAGTTTAAATGAGGCTCATTTTGTTCTTCCCATGCTTTTTGTTTCTGCTTGAATTCTTTGCGCTTCTCAACTAGTTCAGGGTTTGGTTCATTACTACATGTGGGTGCAATATGGCCGTCCTCACCACACTAGAACCAGTACCAGGAGCGATGTTTCACTTCGTCTGTGCACGAGGGGCTTTTCTCACTGGTGACCTTGGATTTAGACTTAGACTTCTTACTTGACTTGGAATGTCTTGAACTTGACCCACCTTTCAAAGATGCTTCCAGTGAAGCCATTTTGGCTTGTAGTTTTGCCAGTTGCTTTTCCAATGTACAGTATGTTCTTTGTTGGGTGGTGCCTCGTCACCAGGGGCCGCTATAATCATCTCATCAATGGCATACTTTTCCACTGTGAGCAAGTTAGCTTGTGCTTTGGTTCTGGAAGCCCCCAAGTGTTGTTTCATTCGGCTGGACTTGGCAGCTTGTCGATCCTCCTCGGTACGTAACAAAAGAAGTAGCTCAGGAAATGATGGTGGGTCATTTTTCTTTTGCTCAAGCTGCAGACTTGCTATTAAGCCATTATTCCAGCAACCTCTACAGAATTGCTTAAGCAGTTGACGTTCTGAATCACTTGCAGCAATGCCCCCTCGTTTGATGACTTTACACAGATTTGTCTGCAAGTGTTGTAAATAATCTGAAGGCTTTTCACCAGAGTCCTGATTGGTAGTTCGAAATTTTGCAAAAAGCTCATCTCCATCATCAACCGTGCCATATGCCGCCAAGTCCAGTAAACTAAGGTAGTTATGGGGTGTGGGCCAAAGTTGCTTTACAATGTTGGCGGTGGGGGGAAGAAGACTCTCAACTATTTTCCTGACAGCTTGTTTATTAGACACAGTGGCATCTGTGAGGTGGAATTCAACGTGGTTGCACCATGTGTCATAATCAGACTCAGAATATGGGAAACACATCTTCCCAGAGAAAGGCCTAAGTTTGACATGGCCATGATACAGGGAAGATATGTCACTGCTCTTAATTACATGCTCAACTGCTGCCTTCTGAACCTCAGAAGTGATGAGCTGATCACAAGTTATGGAGAAAGCTTGTCTTCGGTGTGAGGGTGATGCCTCTGCACCTACTGTGAATGGGAGTGGGTTAGTTTCATGGAAGGAGGTCACATCAGAGACCCTTCCATTTGAAACAACTCACCAGATGAAAGGTGAAACAGTCCCTTTTTTACCGTCCATACCAACTTCTTCCTCTCGCTGTCTGTCATGGTGACGCTGATCAGATGCCCTTGGCTTTTGGAATCAGTCGCTCTGGTAGTCGTCAGACACCCTGGATTCTTGCAGCCCTTCTGCTCCAATGAGGTGTCACACACTGGTCCACAGGTTCAGGAATCACTGGATCAACGACATCCTCCCATTGCAAGTGTCGAAGATCCCAGACGAGCCCCCAAAAATCTGTTACTGGCCCTGAGCGGGAAGCCCATAGACAGATTAAAATTTTTGTATAAACAGAGGAAACAGTGAGACAGTTGACTGCTGCACCCTTTCTGCGCAGCTTCACTCAACAGACTCTTTATTTACAAATATGCAAAAATAAATTCACGTTTCTCTCTTTCATATTCCAATAATATCTTATACAGATAAACTCAAACATCAATATTCATTTAGTAAGAACTTCAATTCTTTACCAACTTTTTGGCCTTAAATAAACAGACATTTTCCATTTCTTCAACTAGTGTTTGTGTTGTTTGTGTTGCGCTCCAGGTTTTTGCCAAGGGGGTTTTCGATACAAAATCAGTGATGCTGAGCATATTCTAAAGCAGCCGTCCGTCGGGCTGTCAGAAATGTGAGTCTTGCATTAAAACGGTTACTATAAACCTTTGTGGTGAGCCTAAGCCTGATCAAAGAAGAATTCCACAGAATTTCAGATACCAGTCTAAGCAACAAGTCATTTATTTAGTATGAAGCTTTGAGAGTTGAATCAGTTAATATGATTTTAAAATTAATGTGATTTTAGGGTTTCCAAGTGTGATTGGCTGCATAGGTGGCACTCATTTACATTTACATTTACAGCATTTAGCAGACGCCCTTATCCAGAGTGACTTACAATTGGTACAATCTTACAATCCAAGCAATTGTAGGTTAAGGGTCTTGCTCAAGGACCCAACAGTGGCAGCTTGGCAGAGGTGGGATTTGAACCCTCGACCTTCTGATCCAGAGTAAAGTACCTTAACCACTAGGCTACCACAGTCCAGCACTCTTTGCTAAATGAAGGCGATTAAGTGAATAGGAAGTTTTCCCACAACATGAATGTGCAGGTAGGTGTAAATAATAGCAATTTTGCATTACAAATAAAATTGAAATCACAATACAGCCACTGCAGTTAATTACGGTTTTGCAGTGTGAAGATCATATGACAGAAGGTACCCCTGCCAGCCCTATTTGCTGACCCCTTGCGCTGATCCTGAGCCCGACCCACAGCAATGTTATAACCTAGCTCACTGCAGGACATGAGCCAGGGTAAAGATGACCATTGGGGATCTCAATGACTGGTGATCAGACAATGTCCCACTCATCCAGTGACCAATCCTGATATAAATCCTGTTCACATGATGCAGGAGATAGAAGAGCAGTGAGAGACACAATCTGCTACCATCATAACTGATTAGCCTATCAACTCCCCAGTGTCAAATAAAAACAATATGCCTGTCTTTTTATGAAGTCTTCTTTATTTTCAGAAAGTACAAATGCAGTACAGAGGTTAATATCTTGTTCTTCAAACAAGTAAAATCATCCACCTGTGGGCACCTCATCCACCTTTAACTGATGTTCCAGCAGTTGTATTTTCATTATTGTCTGTTACATCTGTAGCCTTATGTGATCCATTTCTAAATTCAATTTTTCAATTCGTTTCTAAAAATACACCTTTTACGGGGAGCTACAGGACCACAAAAAATTACATTGAATATCACAGTGCTAGGTCTAAGTCATGGGCCAATTCTGACCAACATGTTACTGAGGTACATTGTGCTGTGGAGGTGGATGGACCTTCTTCCAGCAGCACTGTGTATGATCAACTGTAAGATATTATTTTCAAGGTGTGAACCTCAGTAGGCCTCTCTGTATCTTCCCCCTCTGTGGAAGCTGACAAGGCTTCCTCATTACCTTCCTGCAATACAAATGAACAATTTTATGTGGAGTATTGAAAGTACTTACAAATGCATGGAGGTCTGTTATGGCTCTACCAGATTACACCAACAGTAACTGGTAGAAAATGGAGAAGACTAGATAGTTAAATTATAACTTTAACTAATTTTACTAATATTGCTCATTTAAACAAGACAATGTACCTAACTGGACTTTTGTTTCTACAACAGTGTCCATCACAGTTTTCCAAATATGTAACACTGAATCAGCACGAAATATGAAGAATCTGGAAAGGTAACAGCAGTCAATTACAAATAATTGTACTGCTACAAGAAAATCTGTGTGCCAAGTTGTGTCCAGTAATGGATGGGTGGCATCACTGATCCCACAGTGGCAAAATGAAGAATGTCATAAGTTTATATCCTTAATTTGAATGACGACCCTCTTACGTAGGCCACTGAGTCCTGGGGGGTGGATGGGTCAGATGAGCTTCCTCCAGGGATACCTTCAGCAACAGGTCACCCAGTGTTTTGAATGAGGGCCATTTCTTCAGCCTCTGGGAGAGGTGGTGGACAACCCCAACCTGTTTTTTGGCCCTCAGCCTTTTCTATTGGCTATAATGGAGGTCAAATTTGAACACATCCAACATTGAACAAATTGGGAGACTTGTAGATGTTGCTTTCAAATACAGTGCCTTGCAAAAGTATTCGGCCCCCTTGAACTTTTCAAACTTTTGCCACATTTCAGGCTTCAAACATAAAGATATGAAATTGTATTTTTTTGTGAAGAATCAACAAAATGTGGGACACAATCATGAAGTGTAACAAAATGTATTGGATATTTTAAACTTTTTTTAGAAATAAAAAACTGAAAAGTGGGGCGTGCAAAATTATTCGGCCCCTTTACTTTCAGAGCAGCAAACTCACTCCAGAAATTCAGTGACGGATCTCTGAATGATCCAATGTTGACCTAAATGACTGATGATGATAAATAGAATCCACCTGTGTGTAATCAAGTCTCCATATAAATGCACATGCTCTGTGATAGTCTCAGAGTTCTGTTTAAAGCGCAGAGAGCATCATGAAGACCAAGGAACACACCAGGCAGGTCCGAGATACTGTTGTGGAGAAGTTTAAAGCCGGATTTGGATACAAAAACATTTCCCAAGCTTTAAACATCTCAAGGAGCACTGTGCAAGTGGTCATATTCCAATGGAAGGAGTATCAGACCACTGCAAATCTACCAAGACCCGGCCGTCCCTCTAAACTCTCAGCTCAAACAAGGAGAAGACTGATCAGAGATGCAGCCAAGAGGCCCATGATCACTCTGGATGAACTGCAGAGATCTACAGCTGAGGTGGGAGACTATGTCTTAATGGAATGACCTTAATGGAAGTGTGGCAAGAAGAAAGCCATTTCTCAAAGATATCCATAAAACATTTGCCACAAGCCACCTGGGAGAAACACCAAACATGTGGAAAAAGGTGCTCTGGTCAGTCGAACTTTTTGGCCACAATGCAAAATGTTGTTTGGTGTAAAAGCAACACAGCTCATCACCCTGAACGCACCATCCCCACTGTCAAACATGGTGGTGGCAGCATCATGGTTTGGGCCTGCTTTTCTTCAGCAGGGACAGGAAAGATGGTTAAAATTGATGGGAAGATGGATGGAGTCAAATACAGGACCATTCTGGAAGAAAACCTGTTGGAGTCTGCAACAGTCCTGAGACTGGGACGGAGATTTATCTTCCAACAAGAAAATGATCCAAAACATAAAGCAAAATCTACAATGGAGTGGTTCACAAATAAAGGTATCCAGGTGTTAGAATGGCCAAGTCAAAGTCCAGACCTGAATCCAATCGAGAATCTGTGGAAAGAGTTGAAAACTGCTGTTCACAAACGCTCTCCATCCAACCTCACTGAGCTCGAGCTGTTTTGCAAGGAAGAATGGGCAAAAATTTTATTCTCTTGATGTGCAAAACTGATAGAGACATATCCCAAGCGACTTGCAGCTGTAATCGCAGCAAAAAGGTGGCACTACAAAGTATTAACGCAAGGGGACCGAATAATTTTGCACGTCCAACTTTTCAGTTTTTTATTTCTAAAAAAAAGTTTCAAATATCCAATATATTTCGTTCCACTTCACGATTGTGTCCCATTTATTGTTGATTCTTCACAAAAACTTACAATTTCATATCTTTATGTTTGAAGCCTGAAATGTGGCAAAAGGTTGAAAAGTTCAAGGGGGCCGAATACTTTTGCAAGGCACTGTAGATAATATGAAATACTGTTGGAATGGTTGAACAATTTACCTTTTTCTCTCTTAGGAAATGTGGTGGAGACTTTTCAAACGTGGGAGAACAAAGTCACACAGACACTGGTGCTGGAATAGAGTAGTAGACAACTTTTATTATCTGCGTGCGCAGAGATCAACTCACATACAGCAATGCTTGAGCACTTGTATGAGAGTGGATAAAGGAGGTAGAAGGCTTCCCCCTTTTAAATGGTTCATTTACGTGCAGGTTTGAGCATACAGGAAAGCTGTATAAGCAACTCATTAATCACAAGCTGGGTCTCCTGCCCAGAGATAAAAAGCAGAGATAACCTGAGATAACGACAAGATTCTGTGTACCAACATATAGACAGATAACGGTCTTTATGACTAGGGGCCAGGGTCTCGCTGTTGTCTCTGTAACTCCTTCTTCTTTTATGGCTTGCTGCTGACCCTGGGGGCACCTCTGTGTTTTGTATATGTTTTCAACAAGTCATTGGAAAGAATCATTACACACAGTGTTCCACAGTTATAGGATTACATAAGTTTAGGATTACTTACATTTTACTTTACTATGCAGTAGGATTAAATACTAAGATATTAAAATTTCTCCAACAGGAAATATCGCTAGCTACTTACATATGTGACATAACCACTGAGTATTATTTAATTAGGTAGGGTAGCTAAACAACATCACAATTGCATGTAATGATATTATACCTTACCTGTTTGAACTATATTTTGTGTTTTATCTTCAGTTCCTGATAAGTAGCTACATTTTGTGCTTGTTGGGTTGCACCTGCATAAACATTAACATGCGCACACACGTACAATAAGTGGAACACTGTTAATAATACTTTTTTTCAGTTATTACTCACGCCATTGACTCGGGCAGCATTTTTTTTTTTTTGCCACGCCAGCTCATTTAATTTGGCTACTGTATTATTTTTTTCCTAAATATATACTCAAAATATATACAGGTAGTCCTCGGGTTACGACGGTCTCGAGTTACGACGTTTCTTGGTTACGACACATCTCCCATTTACTGTATAAAGCCTTGTTTTGACTTAAGTGGTTTTGCATCGTAAACGTCATAACGCGAACTTCGTGTTTGGTGTGCGCGGTGGAAGAATACATGGTTACGCAGCTCGTTTTTTGATAATTACTGTGTTAGGATAGGTGTTAGGATAGGATAAGTGCTTACAGTATGTTATTTATCGTCTTTTCCGGGCTATAAAGCGCATCGGGTTATAAGATGCAATATCAATGATCGACTGCCAACGGATCTATTTTCATACATAAAGCGCACCAGGTTATAAGGCGCATTAAATGAAACAAAACTCTTAAGTCCCGTTGGAAACTCAGTTTGGTCTTCTTTACCTGGCGCAGGGCGTCTTCTTGCTTCCTCCACTTCCGTACCATTGATTCGTTAATGTTGAATTCGCTCGCAGCTGCTCTATTTCCATGTTGTATTGTGTGACCGATAGCGTTGAGTTTGAAATCCGCTTCAAAAATGAATGAATGAATGCACAGACGCTAATGCTGAAGCACATACCGTATTACTCCACAATGCTGCGCACTACGGTTGCCGTAAGCTTCTTAACCAACCAAGACCATGCTAAAACATTTTTACAGATTTATGAGCGCCGTGTACTATCTACAATCGGTTCTAGGTCAGAAAGCACAACCAAAATTAATTCATACATTAGGCGCACCACATTTTAAGGCACACTATTGATTTTTGAGAAAATTAAAGGATTTGAAGTGCGCCTTATGGTCCGAAAAAATACGGTACGTACAGTATGTACGTGTGTTCCGACTTACACCGAAAATCGGTTTACGACGCCACCTAGGAACGGATCTGCGTCTGTACCTACCTGACTACCTGTATACGCACCTATTTCGACCTCCACTGGGTTGAAGCGCGAGGATTGAGCCCGTTTTATTTCTCCCGTTGCCGTACTGATCCGTGTTCCATTGAAGAGGGCTTTGTATCTCCTCGTGTACGAGCTTTACTCAGAGTTAAAGTAACTCGGAGTTGACGGAACTAACCGTTATCCCCCGTTCTGAAACCGAAAACTCTGAGTTGGACAGTTCAGGATTCTTCAACCCAGAGTTCAGATTTTAAGTCAGGGATTGTTAAACCTGCTTTCTGAAATACCCCGCTGGGCAGGTACCTCTTGTTACGCTGGACTGAAGCAGAGCTTCGGGAGAGGCGAACCAATATGCAATTTGTCACACAAGAGCCCAGAGTCAGATTGTGATTCACACGGTGCAGTTTATCACAGTGGAAAAGGTTCAAAGAGTGTTCAGTGTATGTGCGGTGAAGGTGAGCTGCGGTCCTCAGCCCGGGTAAGCGGCAGCTGAGCTGTAATCCACACCCAGAGAGAACTGGTCATCTGGGGCGGAGCGAGCTTCAGTGCGGCGGCAAGCTGAGGTGAAAAACAGTATTAAAGACGCACATTAGACACTGAACACAGGAAACAATAAGGACAAAAAAGGGGAGTAAAGTAAACACGCGTAGGGCCAGAACATCGGCGTTAACACGCTGACAACCAGCAACCAGCCACCCTCCGAGCCACTTCTTAAATGGGACCGTGCTGAATGCTCTGATGAGTTGCAGTCGCGGAGGCTGATTGAACGCCACGGTCGATAGGCACATTCATTCCCAGGAACCCCGCACTAGCGCATAGTAGCCGCCATACAGGGCACATCCCGTGACACCTCATATGTTTGTGTTTTTGTGATCAATATTTTGGTTCCCTGATAATTACAGTGACTGATTCATGGGGGCAGGCATGTCAAGTGTGGGGATTTATATATATATATATATATATATATATATATATAAGATTAGATTCAACTTTATTGTCATTACACATGTACAAGTACAACGCAACAAAATGTAGTTTAGCATCTAACCAGAAGTGCAATAAGCAGCAATATGTCGGACTGTACAATAAATGAACAAATATATAAATTGGCTCACAATCAGGAACCGGCTCCCGTTGTTCATTTCATAGAGCCGGCTCTTAGAGCCAGATCGGTCGCGACCGAAACATCAATAGTGGTAAACCCTTTCCGATTTATAGTCGTGACAGGAAAATGATTTCTGTAGCACAATGTGCCTAGGCTGCTTGCTAATTAATGTTATGTATTTTGTTGAATTTCTTTCTCTTTTTTTGTTATAAAACACTTTGCAAAGGTATAAGAGTATAGGCCTGTTGTGAGGACTAAAAGGGCAGTCGGCCATCGATGGAATGTCCCCAGAGGAAAGAAATTCTCTAAATAAGATCTTATGTTTGTCTCCTTTATTTCTCCTAGACATAATTAAGACATATTTGAAATCAATGTGATACTTAAGCTTTTTTCTCTTGTTTCTGAAATTTGACTTCTGAGAAACAATACTTGATTTTTCAAAACATAAGCTCTTAAATTCTTCTTTTGTCTTTTAAGTTAATCTCACCACGGATTTGTCTATCATGTGAAAATATGAGAAAAAGGAGATTCAAAATCAAACTTAGTTGTCTCACAGAAGACCTAACTCTTTTGTATGTCATCCAAGATTTATAATTAGCTATTTTAGGTCTCTTCTAACAAGTTAAAGTTCATCTTATTGTTGATTCATCAAGACATCCATAAGAAATGGTGAATTCCCAATTTTCTTAATATATCTCGATAAAATTATGTCATTACTAATACTCAAGTCTATTTATTTCGAGAAAGTAATGCTAAATAACATCACAATTTAAACCTCCATATGTGTATGTTAAGGTACATGAGTTTATTTTCTGCACAATTTCATTTTATTTACAGATGCAGATAAGACAACAATAAATGTATCCAAAGACAATTGAAAAAGACAATAAAACAATTTCAACCATTTGCTTCCATGTTCTGTCAGAAATAATTCCATTCGGTTGCTCTTCATGCTTGTGTTCTTAGTTATACAGGTCATTCCTACTATTCGGTGCCATTTCAGCATGATAATTTTCTAACAAAAATGTAAAACTTACCATGATTTTATGTTGTTATCTGAAGCAGGCATTCTTAAACTATAAGAAATATATACTGCTCAAAAAATGCTGCTGTTTTAAGTTGTTCCCTTTTATTTTTCTTGAGCAGTATATATTGGTCCAGCTCAGGATATTATGATCTGATAATTTTGACCAAATTCTTTGCACGTAACATTGGATAAAAGTCCCTCCTGTTACAGGACATTGTCATCTCTATTAATAAGTGTTTTCAATGCATAATTACTGTCATATTTACATTTTCTAAGACTTAAAATGTCTCTAACCTTGTACTACAAAATAGTTTTAAGAAAGTATTAATAAATAATCATTATCTAAAAAAGATATGTTGTATTTTACATTTACAACATTTTGCAGACAACCTTAGAGTGACTTACCAGAGTGACTTACAACTGATGCAATCTTACAATCCAAGCAATTGTGTGTTAAGGGCCTTGCTCAAGGACCCAACAGTGGCAGCTTGGCAGAGGTGGGATTTGAACCCTAGATCTTTTGGTCCATAGTCCAGTACCTTAACTGCTAGGCCACCACAGTATTTTAAGGCAAAATGTAATTTCAATACATTTCTTTTAAGAAAAAAATTGGAATGTATTTGGAAGTGATTTTATTTTACAGATTTATTCTTTGCATGTATCCACAAAGATGTTCATAATAATTGATGACTTTATTGAATTAATATAAAAAAAAAAAAACACACAGGTACTAGGGTGGACAGAGGAGAAACAGGGTGGACAGGATGTAACAGGTGACACCACTGAACAACAATACATTTAATTAAAGACAGGCAACTCATCCACACCTTCGTCCATCAAACGTAATGAACTATATTTCAGGTTTTTGATCTAATAGAAGTAATAGCAGTAATAACAAGAGCAGTAAATTATTTAACTATTATTCTAGGAAATTCCACACTGTCTTCTCTATCTGGATGGACCTTTTATTTAAAGGTTGTGACTCTTTGATCAGGCATACAATCTTGTCATCCCTGTACCAGCTAATGTCCGCTCTTGGACATGGCCAGAAGAGCTTGTATTAATACAACCACTGGAGTTCTTGGTCACTGCAAACTTCGAAAATACAGTCGGTGTTTTCGCCTGGTAAACTCCATTTTTTTTTACAGAAACCTTTTTGTTTTTTGGAAAATGAAACGAGACAAAAGATTTGCTTTAGGTTATCGATGTTAAGGTTAGGATTAGGGATCACAGAATGTTTCACATGTGGTTTTAAATGACGCATAACTATGTTATTTTTTGTATGCTGTTGCCAGTGTTTTTGCCGTAGGTTCTAGACCCAATATATCCCTCACCATTATACTGTATAGCAGTTATTACCTCTGGTGAACAAAGGATGAATTTAGTTTAGTTTAGTTAGCAAAATGTATTTTATAGTTCACAATTTCATTCTCTCATCCTGGTCATATACAATTTACCTATTTTGTACATTTTTTAGTAGAAGGTGAAGAAACAGGCATTCGCATTCCTCCTCAACCATCTACATGGTTTTGTGCCTGAGCCGTCAAATCTCGTAATCTTTCACATTCTGGCACAAAAGAAGAAGGTTCTTGAGAACATGCTGTTCCTGTCTCAAACTGTAGGTAGGTACACCAACCCACCGCTGTAATCATACTTTAGATCTAATATTAACATTTGGTATCAATATAGATAACCTTGATGTTTTCCCGCAAAGTGATTCGATTTCAGATCACTATCTTTTAGTATTTGAGCTATCTCTAATAAATAAAATCCTTCTGCCTCGTTATCACACTAAGCGCACTATCACATCTGCTACTCCAGCTGCGTTTATTAAAAACCTACCAGACTTAAAATTTAATACACCTACGGAGATAAATCATCTTGAGTGTGTAAATGAGCAATTAGAATGTGTGCTTCGCTCAACCCTGGACACGACTGCCCCTGCTAGGGTCAAACATATTAGGGAAAAAAGGCTAGCACCATGGTATAATGACCAC
>JAJAGP010005526.1:0-32354 GCA_025084515.1 Ancistrus triradiatus
GTAGGAGGATGTTGGAGATGGAGCTGCCAGGCAAGAGACGGAGAGGAAGACCAAAGAGGAGTTATTTGGTAGTGGTAAATGAAGATATGCAGGGAGTTGGGGTGAGAGTAGAGGACGTGGAGGACAGGGTGAGGTGGAAACGTTTAACTCGCTGTGGTGACCCCTGATAAAGGGAGAAGCCGAAAGAAGAAGAAGAAGATTTTGAGTGTAAAAATTTAACATCAAAAGACAATTCACATGAGAGAGAGAAACCAAAAGTAAGCAATTTCAGATAGGAGACTCATGGGAATTGCTTAAATCAGTGTAAAGGATATGTTATGACATGAAATACTGTCCTGGGGGATCTAATAAACGTTTTCCATAAAATATTCTACAGATTTTGTAGTATATATATAACATAAACCATGGGTTTCATGAGAAATATTTTGGCCATCATTTTGTTCTTTCAGATTATGTGATTATGGCTTAAAAAATCCATTGTACATTTTGATGTCAAATAAGATACATAAAGGCTAGCTCAAGTTCAAGTTCTTTCATTGTAGCTGTTGAACCAAGCAGATCCAGCACCCTTGGAAATATCTGGCTCCTTAATTTTCATAATAACTTAAAAACTGCCTAATTGTTGTTTAGTTTGACGCTAATTACCATTGATTTCCACACTAGTCATTTTCCAAAACTACTCTTCTGTTCATTTGTGATTATGTTTACCGCTGAACTGGATACATTTAGCAATCAACATTTTAAATGGGATGAAGACAATACAGCACATTGTTTACACTAGATTGAAAACGGATTGATAAAAGCTCTTTTTGTGTGCTTGCAATTATTTACAATCCAATGAAGTACTTACACTCCACTGTTCTTCAATGTTTCCATTAGCTGGATGCTAACAAAAGCAAGTCTTTCCGGCCACATGCATGCATTAGCTGGATACAGTCTAACTTTCAGCCGAGTCATTATAATACACAATATATTTCATTCATTTTGCTAATTCAGCAGACATCCCCATTAGTATGAACAGAATATGGTGATGCATAATTCAAGTGGACACATCCCATTACACAACAGGTGGAATTAAACCCCACTAAACAGTTACAGATCATCAATACTTATCCAATTTCTTGCATAAATAGTCCTTTAAAATGCTTGTTTTCTTATTTTAACCACATCCGTTGTTGATGGCTCATATTTCTGAGTATGTGTTGTTGAATCATCCAACTACCACCATGATATTCTCCTATAGCCCCAAGCTTTGAGACTCCATCTACCATGCTTCAGAGATTATTGTGCAGCTCTCCCAAAATACTCAACATTTCACTTACATCATCCAGGTAGTCTTCTCAATCTAGAAACGTGCAGCAATGTTTTAGGAGAGCTCCATGGTGGGTTTTTTTTTCAAATTGGTAGGGCCGTTTCTTCTTAAAAGTACTATAAACAGTTGTTTTGGCCGACCGAGCCTCCAGGGGGCACTCCTGTAGTCTGCAAATACAGAGGCAGAGAAGTTGCCATAGCAATGTTAAAATCCTGTGGTGCACAATATTCTGCAGGTCTTTCACTGTTACTCATGGGAGGGTTTTTTTCCACATACCTGGCATTGCCATGCAGGAAGTGGGGATACTGGATTTGTAGGCATTCTATTTTATTGTGGATTGATAATGCTCTACATGGCACAGCTGTCAGCAAAACGAGTTTGAGTTCTGGAAGAGCCTACTGGGCAGGTCGGGAATAACAGCACTTTGTACTGTACTGAAGAATTTCTTTAGATATTTGTACATTAATTGATTACTTCTGTAACTTAATACTTTTTTCTTACTACATTTCAAGATTATGAATCGATTTATTTATCTACTTTTATTTAGGCAGTTCTAGTCAGGCACCTCACAAAGCACCATCCTAGGTTTATACTTGATGTTGCACCATTCACACCTCAACCCATGTGACTCTAATGCCACACATGATGGCAGGGTGGGGCAACGACTCGGGGTCACACCTTGGCACCTGTGATCCTAAGGACTCCTGTGTTGACAGTGTAGGTCAAAGACTCTTAGGACCACTCCCAAGGTGACAACCCCACTAGGGTTAAATACCTGGGACTCCTCATTGGTTTCTAGAACTGAAGAAACCTTCTGGAGGAGAGGTGAATCATCTTCAAGAACCAAGAAGTCGTCCAGTTGCTTTCAACTCAACACTCAAGTCTAGTTTTTAAGAGCCAACCCTAAAGCAAAACAGGAGTTGAATGCTCCAGAGCACAGACTACGGTTAGCTTAGCATCAATAGAGTAAGTGTTTTGCTTTTGACTTTCAATCCATTACTCACTAGATTACATGCGATTTAACACCATTACAAAAAGCTTTGTGTTAATGATTTTGTACTGGAGGTTAAGCATTTTAAACATTAACATACGTGTCATTGCTTATCATACTATCCTTTCCATATCTCTGCTCTACCAAACAAACTCCTCAGCTCATAATACATTTAACTTATGATGGATTTTGTCAGAACATATCCCCATCCTAAATCAGGTTGCACCTGTACAATACAACTCCATTAATGCATATCTAATCCATCTGGAATGGATTTATTCACTTTACATCATTCCTTATGGGAAAACTTTGCTTGGGACTCAAAGATTTTGGTTCTTGACAAGCCTTGTGAACAAAGCACCACTGTACTGTGTCCTGTCTAATAAATCATCAATCCACACTGATATCCATCTGGCATCTTGCAAAACATAAACACTGCTTTACAATAACTACACTGACTCCGTTTGAATAATGTACATTATTAACAGTGGAATGATTCAATAAAGATCGGTTGCTTATTAGCTCTTGCTTTCCTATGACCTAGCATGGCTCAACATAAAACACGCACAAAGCGTGAAAACCGCAGACAGTTCGCTGATGCACGAAACGCATTCATTCACAGGGTGGTGCATCCAATATCCATGTTGCTCTTTTCCATCATGAAAAAATCCCATTATATTTTGCAGCTTGTCTTCGTAATGGCAGCATCACTGACAGCATGGAATAATAATTGTAAAATGGGACTGTCAGGCATGTGGTAATGAGCACTGGTTTTCTTTCAGCAATATTCATTCAAATTATTCTCCATCTCTCTCCCTGCCCTGCGACCTCCAATAAAGTAGCACATGCATGATATACAGAGAACATACAGAAGAGAGAAGTGGCTAGAAGAACAGAGGGCTGTAAGAGAAAATGAGTTTGAGATGCACACTTCGGCCAACAGTGGCCAGTCCTCCTTAAGGGTGACTTGATGGTCAAGGCTGCTAATTGAAAGATTGTGAGTTCAAAAATCGTTTATTTGATTATTTCCGTAACTTAATACTTGTACTTACTAGATTCCGAAAGAAAAATCTGTACTTTTGACTTTTCACAACAGGCACGGCACGTTTAGCTTTTATCTAAATCCATTTATCTATCTATTTTACGGATTCATTTTTATATTTAGGCAATTCCATCAGGCACCTAATGAAATGACAATCGGAATCCTAGGTTTATACTTGACGAATTGCAATCGCAGTGGTTCCACCACCTGCCGTGGTGTGTGGTCGAGCTTTTCCATGTCCCAGAGAAGATGAATTCTATGTCTGCGATGAACATTTACATTTACAGCATTTAGCAGACCCCCTTATCCAGAGCGACTTTTGGTACAGTCTTACAGTCCAAGCAATTGTGGGTTAAGGGCCTTGCTCAAGGAGCCAACAGTGGCAGCTTGGCAGACGTGGGATTTGAACCCTGGACCTTCTGGTCCATAGTCCAGTACCTTACCCGTTAGGCTACCACAGTCCCAAAAACTATATAACATTTCTAAAAGTTTCACATAAATACTTTATTAAGTAGTGTAGTGTTTTAAAAGAACTGCTCTAAAAATTGTGAAGCTGCAGTTTATTCAACTAAAATGCAGTGACAGTGTTTCAAAGAGTTGATGATTACTATTGTTTGGTTTAATTATATACTGTATTACTGAATATTGCCGTGGGTAAATATTAGCCACTTGGCAGCATCTGTAAAAAATATTTTGTATATTTTGGTTTCTCAAGTCTGAAAATGCTTTTTTATTTTATTATTTTGCTGTGGTTAGCTAAAGATAATGTCCTTTGTATGATTTTTTTGCAGAAGATTCATGTAATTGTAGTACAAACCATTATGTACCCTCAGTGTCAGGGATGTGAACCTCTTGATCCCAGAAAAGACAGACTTCTGTTTCAAAAAATGAGTTAGAAAGACCTTTTAAATAAATACTGTTACTTTTTTTAAAGTAGCATGTACCTTTATGCTCTAATTGAGCAAAATATATAAACCATACTTCAACTTTTACTTGAGCATTTTTTTCAAATCAGATTAGTACAGTGGTATCTCGGTTCTTGTCATTAATTCATTCTAGAATCAAAAACGATGAGTAGCAAGCAATTTTTTCCCATATGGAATAATTGGATTAATCCATTCCAGAAACTCCTTAGTGTTTGGCAGAGCGGTCTATAGTGTATAATAGCAGAGATATGGAAAGGATACCATGATAAGTATGTTAATGTTTAAAACACTTACTAATCTACAGTTAACCAAAATCATTAACACAAAGCTTAGATTATAATAACGTTTTGAAAAATCTAATGTAATTTAGTGAGCAATGGAGTGAAAGTGCATAGTAAAAGCAAAACACTTACTCTATTGGTGAACTCTGGGCACTAGCATCGCTGCTAAGCTAACTGCAGCCTGTGTTCTGGAGCATTTAAATCCTGTTTAGCTTTCAGTTGGTTCTTATAAAATAACCTTTTCAGGACCCATGGATACTTGTTTGCACTACAAATAGAGTACTGTAGATGTAAAATAAAGAAAAACTCGATTAAAACCTCAGAGATCTCTGAGGGCTATTGTGAAACTTGAGCAAGACCTTCAAATGCTCAGCACAACCAAGTCACACTGAACAAAGGAATATCTTGTAAATGTCAATGTACCTTCTCAACATGATGTTTGTGGGACCAAGAATTTCAGTTAAATGACAGTGATAATGTAACCGTGGGTCAGTGGAGGCTCATAATTTAGACTACTAATTCATAAGGTGAGTTTAAATTCTTACTCTGCCATACTTCCATGCTTAAAGATATGAGCAATGCCCTTATCTTGCAACAACTACACTTGAGAAGTTGAAGTGTAGTTGATGCACTTGAAAAATGTATTCATTCATTTTCTAATCCACTCTTATCCTTTACAGCATACGGCACAAGGCAGGAGCAACCATAGACAGTTCGCCAATCCATCGTAGAGCACATTCTCACACTAACACTCTCTCCCACACAGACACGGGGAGGACATGCAGATTCCACACAAAGGATCCAGACCACTCTCGAACCCAGGACATTCTTGCTGTGAGGTGACAGTGCTACCCACTAAGCCACATGGCCCCTACACATCAAAAGAGTTCAAGATGTTGGGCCCTTGAGCAGGATCCTTAACCTTCAACTGCTCAGTCCAAATAAGACACTCTGGATAAGTGCTTTGAAAATGCTGTAACAGGATTCTCAGCACTCTTTGAATTAGGAAAGTATTTAAAAAATCTGTTAATCCTAGGTAAATACCAATTTCTCATTTTTAATCCAAGACCATTTCACACTTCAGCCAACAAGAGTTGCTCTGATCAAACAGATTTGTCCAATATCAAGCACAAGCACATAATGACATTGAAATGAAATGCAGCAAGGGTGGACCACTGAGACAGAGTCTGAGAGGTGGTCTGGGCTGCAAAAGGTCTTGTGGGTTTTTCCATTTTCCATGTCCTTTCCCTGTTATGGTAATAGGAAAATCTGATAATGTCCCAGGTAGACAGCTAGCTTATTCGTTTCACCATTCTTTTATTTGCAAAAGCCTGAAATGTATGGAAGCGAATGAGAGAAAGAAAGCAGGTTTAATATCTAGCAGTTTGGATACAAGAATAGTAGTAATGCTGGTGTACTGATTTCTGCTGGTATGCTCAGTTGTGTTAGGGTGTGTTTATACTTGTAGTTTAGTTCACTCGGTCTGGACCAAAACACAAAATGATATGTTGTTGCATTTTAGTCCTGGTTGACTTAGCATTAGCACTGGCATTTTTAACATCAAACAACAGTCATATCACTAAGGTTGCATACTGACCGGATGGCTTTAATTGCATTTACTTTGCAACCAAACCTCCATAACTTGCTCAACAATGCGGTGTGCTAGGCTATACGTGCTCGGTGGATTTATTTAATATGTGCTGGTATTTTTACCGGCTGATAGCTCACAAAGGGCTCATACAATTTATAAATGACTCAAAACAGCACCAGGACCTCCTCCGTTTTGCAAAGAAAACCACACATGCTGCAAGGGGACTGAAGTTAGGATGCCTGTACTCACATGTACTTAAAATAACAAGAAGAAGCAGGTATCTTTGAGTATACTGCCATTTGGAATGAAATAATCAAGTCTGATATAACCAGAATTACATTAGCTTGATAACTGTTATGTCAAGTTATATAGGGTATGGTAAATGATATGCTTTGTAAGGAACACTTCCTTTAACATCACAAATTGTATTTGGTTTGTTTAAGCATCTTTGGTCCGTACTCTGCATTCAAACATCAATCGAACCGTACCAAAGTTAGTTTGAAGCAAATCGAACCAAACCTGCCAAGTGTGAACAAACCATTAAGTACCATTCTCAGGATCAGGAGGTTTTGATAATAAGAGATTTACTTAGTTAGCTACATTTACATTTACAGCATTTAGCAGACGCCCTTATCCAGAGCGACTTACAATTGGTACAGTCTTACAATCCAAGCAATTGTGGGTTAAGGGCCTTGCTCAAGGACCCAACAGTGGCAGCTTTGGCTGAGGTTGGATTTGAACCCTGGACCTTCTGGTTCATAGACCTGCACCTTAACCACTAGGCCACCACAGTCACCACTGTGCTACAGTTAGCTGAAAGAGCCACTTTAGATTTGGCCTCTATAGACTTATTTATTCTTGCAGTCTTTAAAAGTTTGTAACAATCTGATTTAGGTCAGATACGAATTAAGATGCAAAGACTAATTTGGTGGAAGTTACAAACCTGCTCGCACAATAATGAAATATTACTTGTGCAAGCAAATTGGACTCGTTCCCTAAACAGAGATAGCAACAAAAGAAGCAAGGTATTAGAGTCCAGAGTAACAAATGGGAACCACTTAAAGTCCAGGAGGGAGTAGAAGTTAGAAGTTTATAGGTTCCTAGTAGCTCCCAGTCTGTTGTCAACGGCAGAAGAAAAAACAAACACCCTCAACAAAATTCATCCAAAAAAGGTAAGCAAATCATCCAAATGTAACAATGTCCACAAAAAACACAAAAAGTCAAACAGGGCCCATGAAAGCAGAAAATACACACACAATCTCACCCACTTCCTTGAGTACTCTCCACCAAATAATCCAAGCACGAGTAGTCCAAGTTCAAGCACAAAGATGGGAAGAGAAACACAGAGCAATATTGGTCAATAATGAATCACCAGTAAAGTGGATTTTGGCCTTACTCTGGGAAATGGCTGTCAGTCATCCTTCCTCTTCCTTTGCATTAGGTTTATATTCAAAATAAGAGTCACTGGCTGAGTGAACACAAAGTAGTAGCAAAACAAATTAGCATATTTTTAACTTAACAACAACAATAATAATAATAATAACAAGATGGCAAAGTTAACGGTCACTTCACAGCTCCAGCATCCCAGGTTTGATGCTGAACTCAGACTCCTCCTGTGTGGAAATTATATGTGGACTGTGGTAGCCTAGCGGGTACTGGACTATGGACCACAAGGTCCAGGGTTCAAATCCCACCTCTGCCAAGCTGCCATTGTTGGGTCCTTGAGCAAGGCCCTTAACCCACAATTGCTTGGATTGTAAGACTGTACCAATTGTAAGTGGCTCTGGATAAGGGCGTCTGCTAAATGCTGTTAATGTAAATACTGCCCACCCCTAAGAGGAGGCTGTATTGCACACATCTTATTGGGAAAGTATGGTGGTATGGTAGCACAGTGTAGAGTTTGCATGTTCACTTCATGTCTGTATGGCTTCCTCCAAGTACTCCATTTTCATCCCACATTCCAAAGACATACACTTGGTCAACTGATGTCTCGGAAGTGTCCCATGTGTGAGAGAGTGTGTGTGCCCTGCAATGGGCTCTCACCATGTCCAGGGTTGGTTCCCGTCTTGTGCCTCCAGCCCCTCCACCACCTTGAATTAGATTCAGCGAGTAGGAAAAGTAAAAAATGAAGTGCTTGGAAAGTGAAGAAGCACAAAGTGTGTGTTGAGTTCAAAACAGTAAGAACATGTATTTATAGAGAACTCAAAAAAGGTGGGAATTCCCTTGATTCCTTTCTGATTTGTATGCTAATGTGACATAGTTTTCAAATAAGAAGATGCTTGTAGAAATGTATCTTTAATAAAAGTATTGCTTTCATGCTTGCAGAAAATGTGCCGCACACATGCTTGCTTTTCATGGTATTGGTTTTTTGTCTTCGTGCAGCAGGGAGCTTATCGAAGCCACATACTGTAGATAGACTGGAAAGTATTCTAATATCAATCGAGCAGAGAACTAACGGACATTCATTCGGTGGGTCACATATGCTCCCAGTTTTATTAATATGGATGAGACGGATCCCAAAATAACCCCGAACTTTTCAGTTTGCCATCCTTGGTTCGGTTTGCAAAACCCCAGGGATGGGATTCAATCCACAAAAAGTTTCTTTTTTTATTCAAGGTAATTAGAATTGAGAGCAGACCCAAAAGAATTGGTGCTGATTCCACATACCCAGTTGGTTTTCTGATAGGCCTACACAGACAACTACAACAACCAGCTTTAACCATCAAATTTAATTTAGCTGGTGGTACTACTTTGGCAGTTCACATTTTACAGATAAACAAAAGTACACATTTATATAATATATAAACAAATATAGTGGCATTTGTGGTCCAAATAAAATGAACAGCTACAACATTAATGGTTGATTATACATTATAGCCAAAAGTTTACGGACACCCAAAGTTACAGCCAAACGTGTTTCATTATGGAATTTGTCACCTTTCACTCTTTTGAGAAGAATTTCCACTAGATTTTGGAACATGACTGTGAGGTTGGGCGCTGATATTGGACAATTACCATGGTTCACTGTTGCCATTCAAATTGGACAGTGGGGGAGAGAGGATGTACTGCGAGAAGAAGTAGGTTTAGTTTTGAAAGAAGAAAATAAGGAGCAAAGGCAAAGACTCTGTGGCAATGAGTTCCATAGCTTAGGTGCCATGACGCTAAATGACCTACCACCAGCATAACCTAATCTAAATTTCACACAGACAAAAGACCTTTATCAGAAGACCTGAGTGACCGTGCAGGACAGTAAGGATGTAGGAGCTCAGATAAATAAGCTTCTGCCAGACCATATAGAGATTTGTATGTCAGCAGGAGGACTTTGAACTGAATACAGAATGGGAGCCAGTGTAGTTGATACAGGATGGGGTAATAGGAGCTGTCACTTTTGGAGTAAGAGAGAACTCTAGGAGCAGAATTTTGAACATACTGAAAAGACCGTATGGTTCTGGAAGGAAATATCAATGAAAAGGAATTGCAGTAGTCTAAAACGGGATGAGGTGAATGCACAACCAGAATGTCAGTCTTTTAAATGAGAGAGCTAATGGAAGGTGTATGATGCCATCGCCTGTCCATGCTGTTTAGCCATGGAGAACATGGCTTGTGATATAGATGAGATGCTATGACTGGACCAAATCAGGAGGCAGGTTGCAGTCTAATTGTTTTTCTCTTACATTTTTTGCATTTGTTTTTGCTTTATATGTTTAGAGGTTTGAAAATATGAGAAACTTTTATATTTTAAAAAAAAACCCCTTTCCTTTTTTCTTTCTGTTTTCTCCTTCTGGGTGTGTAAATTTGTGGCCTACAAAACACCAGATCTTGTTTGAGTTGGAAAGATGTGCATACAGTTCTGAATGCAGTGGTGCTTTTTTGTAGAGCATTGCAGAGTTTTGCATTTTGTTTTTTATGGTTTTGTGTTTGAGTTTTTAGAAAAAATGAGCAGACCATTCACATGTAGTTAAAAATGGAAAGAAATTGTAATATAAAACCATATGAATGCCATGATGGAAATAGGCACTATTAAGTGCATCAGAAGATGGGCACAGATCATCTGCACTTATTTCCAGAATAATGGAAACAGGGGGGATGTAGCAGTAATCCAGCAGTTTGTGCGTCATTAAGTACCTACCTGTTTTCCATTTTAGCCAAATGTTATACTCTCGGATATGGACTTTTTACTTGGTTTTGACTCGATCTGTACCTCAGCATTCCTTACTAAGGCCATCTGAGATGCTAAAATATATAAATCCATTGAAACAATACCAGAAATGTAGAGCTGAATGATGTATTTCACTGTCTGTTGGAGGACTCTTTTCATTTTGCCTGCCCATGTAACTAGACCCCCTGTGTGCAGCTAACCCATAATATTCTGAAACATACACACATTCTCAAGTAAAGGACCAAAAATGTTTTCTAAATGCCAGAAAGAATCCATTATGCTTATTTTCAGCACAACGGGTTTCTCTGCAAGAAATTTAACACAAAGAAGCAAATTGATGTGCAAATGAAGGTGCATAATAAAGGAAATATACTAATAAGTTCTAATGGCATGTAGAAAGGAAACACAAAAACATTCATGTTGGCCAGCCATCACGGATATTATCAAGCTATTAATCTAGCTACAAACTAAATGTGAAAGTTCGCTGGCTATGCTTACAGCTTTTGTATATGCTTAAAGCGGTTATTGCTTTTTATTTGTTTGATATAATGATATATAGCTGTTCTGAAAATAAGGACAGAGTTCCACAGCTTCACGCTCTTGCAGTGTAAGTGCTGTGTATCACAGCGTCCTTCACACCCAGTAAAGTGGCTTCATGGTGAGACCCCATTGCACACATTTAAGTCATAAAATGGTCAGAATGCTTGAATTACTGAAAAAATGTAACCTTTTCAGGCTGTATGTAATTTCAAAAGTTTACTCTCATTGACAAAAAATAATGAACTCAGATAGAAATCTGGGAATGCTGCCTTCGTTTGCAGTTGTGTCACAAACAAGAAACCTGAACTGCTGTGGATGGAACCGTATCGTCTTTAGTGACTAATCCAGGTTCTGTTTGGGATCCGACGACAGTTAGGTTCGAGTATGGAGGCATTGTGGTGAGCACTTCTAGTTCGCCCTTGCTGTGGAGGGACACACTGCCCCAACTACTGGTGTGATGATCTGGAAAGACATTACATATAACTGTCAGTCATCCCTAGCACGTGGACAAGCCAGAAGGCTACTGGAAGAATGTTTTGTGGATGGATGAGACCAAAATATAACTTTTTAGTTTAAAAGAAAGGCGTTATGGTTGGAGAAAGGAAAACATTGCATTCCAGCATAAGAACCTTATTATCCATCTGTGAAACATGGTGGTGGTAGTATCATGGTTTGGGCCTGTTTTTGCTGCATCTGGGCCGGGACGGCTTGCCATCATTGATGGAACAATGAATTCTGAATTATATCAGAGAATTCTAAAGGAAAATGTCAGGACATCTGTCCATGAACTGAATCTCAAGAGAAGGTGAGTCATGCAGCAAGACAACGATCCTAAGCACACAAGTCGTTCTACCAAAGAATGGTTAAAGACGAATGAAGTTCATGTTTTGGAATGGCCAAGTCAAAGTCCTGAGCTTAATCCAATGTAAATGTTGTGGAAGGACCTGAAGCGAGTAGCTAATGTGAGGAAACCCACCAACATCCCAGAGCTGAAGCTGTTCTGTACGGAGGAATGGGCTAAAATTCCTCCAAGCCGGTGTGCAGGACTGATCAACAGTTACAGGAAACATTTAGTTGCAGTTATTGCTGCACAGGGGGGTCACACCAGATATACTGAAAGCAAAGGGTTCACATACTTTGGCCACTCACTAATATATATATTGGAACATTTTCCTCCATAAATAAATGACCAAGTATATCTACTTTTAGGATGTGTGTGAAAATCTGATGATGTTTTAGGTCATATTTATGCAGAAATATCAAAAATTCTAAAGGGTTCACAAACTTTCAAGCACCACTGTATGTCTTGAAGTAGTCATACAGTGTGAGAAAATCATACACACTGAACTACGTTGTGAGCTTTTTGCACATTTAAAATAAGTGGCAAATTTGAAGGACTTGATGTTGATCAGTCTGTTTTCTTTTTTGGTCTGGATAGAAGATGTGTCAAGAAAGAAGAATCTTCTGTAATAGTACAGCACTGAATCTCATTTGCTCTTCATTGCCATGTGGCAACATTGTTATGGTCAAATATGACAGACGTTGTCAGACTGTGTCTGAACCAATCATACCAGCTACTCACACTAACACACTGCTAAAATATCATTAGTGTTAAATTCTAATAAAATGATTGTATTATCATATAAGGTTTTACAAACAAATAAGTATTTACTGCAGCTCCGGTGGCTTGGCAGTAAGAGATAGCTGCTGGAAGCTGCAGAGTGCCCAGGTTCAAATCCTGGGTGTTGTTTGGAACATGAAATCAGGTGGTGCATTTACAGGACCACATGATGGATGGTGGGCTGTCCAGGGTGAACATCTGTCTGTCCAGACCCTACCCTGTGACTCTGTCCACAATAAGCAATTATTACTAATAAGTACGTACTGTCTAGACACTTTACATAGCACTTATTCAGAAATATGACTTTCGAGAATAAACAGGAGAACAAAAGCTACATAGAGAAACCTGCAATGGCTAGGATCAGGAAAGATAGCTGTAATTAATGAAAGGAAGGGGGAGAAAATCATTGGAAAATCAATGGAATGCTTTGTATTTGGTAATGTGTTCTGTTTTTTTCTGCCTTTGTCTATCGAGGCTGGTGAAGGTGAATAACCTCTCTGTAGTTCTTCTCTGGTACACTCTGATACACACACCGCATCGACGCATTGTTTTCTAATTTACAATGTTGCTGTCTTACCGACGGGGTGAGATTCACTGCTCACATCCTGAATGCCTCTAGCAGTAACTGAGCACTAATTAGAAGTGCTTTCGACTCGTGATCAAACCAGTACCATAAGTGTTAAGCATTGATCTGAAAATTCAGAATAGAAAAAAGGGCAATCATTAAAGCAGCACTTGTCACCAGTAAAGACCATGAGGGTCTCTCACAGATATTACAGATCTGGAAATAATAGGCTTATTAAACATGGATGAACATATTACATAGTTCATAGGTACACACAGATGAGTCATGTGCAGTGGACAATTATAGACCAGTCTATCTGACTATGGGTTTAATCAGACACTAGCATTGGGTACAAAAATAATAAGTAGCTCAGAAAAATGTCTACAAGACCTACATATTTCTGTACATCAGCACCCCTAAAAATAGCAAAACAACATCAGTATTTTTTGTTTTGTTTTCCATTTTTTAAACAAAAGTTGTCTCTGATAAGCTGAAAAATGTTAAAACCATAGAAAGTATATGGGTAAAGTCATGGCTTTGTGGCTGACAGGCTCAGCATTAATGGACGTCTTCTCAGATTTGTTGGTGAATTTCCAGCAAGTCAGATGTTCTTCCTTTACAAGTGTGGCAATGACAGTCCAAAATTACTTAGCACTCCTAAAGCTCTGATCCAAGAATCGTATTCCTACATAGCCAGCTCTCTACATAGAGGCCTAAAAAGGTATAGGATTATAGATCAGAAGGTCCAGGGTTAAAATCCCACCTTTAGCTTCCACTGTTGGGTCCTTGACCAAGGCTCTTAACCCACAATTGTTTTGGATTGTAAGACTGTATCAGTTGTAAGTAGCTCTGGATAAGGGCATCTGCTAAATGCTGTAAAGGTAAATGTAGAGAGCATCCTAACCAAAATAGTGCCTTTGAAGACAGGTTAATGAGACAGCCCACCCAGATAATGGCTGCATCATCAATTGTTCACACCACCTGCATGTTAACAAGATAGCACATATTTACTCATCTTAGTTGTTAGCATCAGTACAACCAATTCAAAAACATTCACAATTCGATCTTAATATTACCTTTAAAAAAAAGAAAAAAAGAAATTAATTTTTACTTTGGAGGCACAACCAAACAGACATGACTTTCAACAAGCTGATATCACAAGACCAAATTTAAGATGATGTTCTTTACTTGCAGGAAAAGATGTACAATTGTGCTTTGTTTGTAGTTTCTGGTAATCAGTCCTGAACATCAGCCTGTATGAATGTTAGCCAATTCCGCCATACATAGCAACTTCAACTCTGGGATGTTGGTAATCTGCTACAACCTCTTACAACTGCTACAAACCAATATCTTGATATTTGCCTTTAGAATTTGCTGGTATAATTTCTAATAAATTGTTCCAGCAATGGCCGCAAGCCGTCCTGGCCCCGATGCAGCAAAACAGGCCCAAACCTTGATACTACCGCCACCATGTTTCAAAGATGGGATAAGATTCCTATGCTGGAATGCAGTGGTATTATTTCTCTAGAAAACAGGACTTTTCAATGAACCAAAAAGTTCTATTTCGCCCCTCATCTGTCCACAAAATCGAGCCTTCGACAAATAGTGGTGCTGCTTTGGCTGCATTGACCTGAATAGACGGTGCTTTATTTAGTAATGCTGTCCAAAATGGACGATTTGTCAAGCTGGGAATATGATAATCTCATAACCTTTTCTTTTTCATAGCCCTCCTTCTACGCTAAAGCAGAAGTAAAGCTAGCTCCCTCATTCTCCTATGCTAACTAGACGACTGAAATGGACGACTATTTGCGTGCCAATCTTCCATCCCTGCTTATTTCGCAAAACGCAAATGTCTAGCATGACAGCAGCTTTAGTAGGCAGTATTTTAAGGTATTTAGGAAAAAAGCTCACACTTGGCGCCCAAAAATCTGGTCTGCCTAACAGCTCACTAGGAAAAGGGGCACATTCATAGTTGCATTTTTTAAATTAAAAAAGTGCATAAGCGTTAAAAAAAAGTAGCTTCAGAGAAAACAATACGTTTAGGGAACTGGCACGCTCCCAGACCCTTTCTGCTGAAAGGAGAGTGGTAATGTATGCATGGCTACAGAACAGGTATTCAGCGCTCCATTTGGAATCTATCTGAAGCAGCATAATGAAGTACTTTGCATGGAGGCACCAAAGAAGTATGGCTGAGGTGAGAAAGCTTTTTCATGGAGCGTCTACTGCTGGCTAGGCGATCTCTGAGCCCCACGAGAGCCACTAACAGCACTGCTAACGAATGAATAATCACTGTGTACACGCGTTTGTTAAATTAAATATGCCACAGGCTGTTTTATAGTACTGATGTCTACTGTAGTTACGCTACCAAGGATAAAGACCGTAACTGAAGTCCCTGCTGCTGTAAACAGAAGCATGCCAGTAAGCTTGATCATTGTGGTGCATTTGGTTCTGTATAATTTTACCTTTACCTTTCCCCAGGTAAAGGTAAAATTATAAACAGTTAAACAATTACAGGAAGGAAGTAGCTGGAGGATTGGGCTTTCAGTCTGCAGTAATATATTGAAGTTATCCATTCGTTCTTATTTATGATATTATTTGTGATTCTGTTCTTGAAGACATAGTATACTAAAACAAAGCATATTCATTACTTAATGCCCAATTTATGGATATATTATTAATTATTGTCTGTGCCAGGGATATAGTACAGAAACTGGAGAAGTTGAGAAATAAAGAAGTTAACACACGTGTCTACAGTCATATCAGGCTTCATTTCAAGTAGCTTGGAAGTACAAAAGTACTCTAACCTAAATTGAAACACGTTTTACTCTTAATGAAGTCAATTCATAAAGAAAAATTGGATTTTCTACATTATTTTTCATGTTGTTGGTTGTGTCAACTATTTCCTGGTCTCAATTTCCAAATTCTAACTTTCTTCTGCATTCTTGTCCGATTATCACAGGGTTAATTTACGCACTATGTAAACTGCACATGCAGTGTGCAGGCTCAGGTCTATGTGTGTAGACACGTGAAAGATGGTAGACTATTTTTGAAATAAAAAGTTATAAGGACATGAAAATGAAGGACTGTTTACAGCCACTAAGTACTTACAGTATAATAAATGAAAATGAGCATGTAATAGAACTGGAATATTGACAGGCAAGTAATATTGTTTTATTTTACTTATTTTAAATGAATACTCACTGATATGTAAAGATGGCTTGCTTTAAAATGGGTAATTTGCATGTTTTGCCTTCCGTGTGCGTTTCTTGATTACAGCTGCTTCTGTCATTAAATTGTAAACTCGTACAGCTTTATCGCGTTTTGACAAAAATGCAACCATTGGTCACGTACCAATCAGAATTTACTTTCACAATAGGCTCAGCTTAAAACACCATTTAATAGCAAGTACTTCTGTGCTTTAAGTCAAGTAGAAACTTGAGCAGGGGAGTACGTACTATTTTACCAGCAGGTGAGCTTTGTAGACCACTGGCAAGCATTGGGGGTTTTAGAGGAAGGCTTCCTTTAGAGGTTGGCTTCCTCTAAAGCTAAATATATACCCAGACATAGGAAATATGGTGGAATGTCTTTTTTTCTGTATTCCTTGACAATGCTTTTAGGATAAAATGTTTCTGAATGGCAGCTTTACCATGGGTTTCAGTGTTTTGAAGCTGCAATTTTTGTGGAGCCTGGCTCATTAAAGTAAAAGTCAATTCTCTATGTTGGCTCTATGTTGGCTGTACTTTGGGGGTATTAAGCAGTCATCCTGTGAAGTGGTTGTCTTCCCTTGTCAGTGAGATTCCACTTGCGCCCACTGTTCAAACTTTGTTGAGGCTATATCTTTTTGAGATACAGCACTGTGCAAAAGTCTTAGGCCACCATTAGGTTTGTTGTTGCATTCGTCATTCCATAATACTCTTTTCCACTGATCTTCATTCCAATATTTGTGAGCTTTAGCATATCTTAGTATTTTCACCCTGTTCCCCATCCCAAAAAGTGCTTTCTTGGCTCCTATCCTTCCAAAAAGCCCATTTCTGATCAAGCTTCTTCAGATTGGAGAAGTGTCAAATTGGCATCCAGATGAAGCTGCTAGATGCTGCCATTACGTTTAAGAGGAGGTTCAGACTAAATACAATAAATATCACTGTAGCCACTTTTAAATAGTCACTTTTCAGATTCTAATACTGCATACAAATTTCCAGTATTTTGGGTGTATTCTAACAGAGAGACGGAAAAATAATGATGTATGGTCATTATACCATTACTAAAACAGTAATGGTATATTTAATCTAATGGTGGCCTAAGACTTTTGCACAGTACTGTGTACTGCCATGCTTTTTCAGAAAGTTTCTCCATGGGTTTAATGCAGGTACCCCAGTTGCCTTTCATAATCCAAAGACATGCATTAGGTCAATTGGTACCTCTAAAGTGTCCCAGTATGAGTCGTTGAGAGTTCATGTGTGCTTTTGCACTGTGATCAACAGTGTCCTGTCTATGACTGGTTCCCGCTTTGCAGGCTGTATAACCAGTTCTAGACCAGTTCTAATCGGCTAAGTGAGTGAGGGTGTTAGTTGCTTTGTGCTGCTTTGAAATTGTCACATATTAAGTGATAATTGACAGACATTTAGAGCTGATACATGCATGCTGTAAGTTGTCTAACAGAATTAACCTGTACAGTTCAGCTTGTAATTATGTATATTATATTCATTCAGCGTATATTTCAGTTAAGAATTAGCTTAAATGAGCCAACCCACATTTCATTTCAGATTGGTCACTACTTAATCATTGCTCATGTAACATGTTAACAGACTGTTTTTTTGTAATCATGGATTCATCCTTGGATAACCTTTTCTGCTCATGCCTGCAATGCATCCAATTCCCAGGGAAACTTCAATATACTCCTGCAGGATTTGTATCTCAGCACCGGTTCCTCCCTTTCGTTACACTCATTGCCTCAGTTCTTAACTGCCTTGGTAATTATAGTCTCTTCAATGATGAAGCCGTCTAATTGACGGATACATCAAGATGCGTGGCGTTAAGCAAGTTTCTGCCAGGCATTAAATTTGGAGTGGTTTGTCATCCAAATATTCCCCTTGATTCCTTTATTTGCACATTCATTCATTCCAAAGACCGGTGTTTGTCGATGATCCCAAAGGTTATTTGCCAAACCTGTAAATTAGGAGTTAATTGATAAGCACTGCAGACCTAGTCTGACCTTTTGAGGCAAAATAGAAAATGAAGAATTTCACAAAAAAATGACTCCTTACTTAATTTTCTGATCTTCTCTTTTTGTGTCCTGTAATAAATATTGGAAGGACTGTACCAGCATTATGGTTGGGAGGGGTTGTCAACACGACTCGTGTTTGCAATTCTTCGATAAGGTTGAGCATCATTGCAATTGAACCTGTCCAGGTGGGAAACATGAAGAAATAACGAAAAAATCTTTTCTACTAAGTTCTGTTCTATTCTGTTCTATTATATTATATTATTTTCTAAAAGGGGGGCTCTGCAGGAAAGAAAACATTGGGGACCGCTGCTTTAACCCAACTTCAGGTGAAACAGACTAGCAGTAGCAGTTTTAAAATCGGACTGATTATTTGACATTATTAAGCAAATATTAACCAAATATTTTTTAAAAGTAGACGTAGTGAGTAGTAGACAAGACAAGGTAAGGTGCTAGGTGAGAAGACAGGGGCTAACAGGTAATGCTAACACAATGCTAATGCAAACACAGATGCTAACAGACGATGCTAATACAAAGCACAGATGCTAACGTGGAACAGTACACGAGACAAGGGACAGCACATGAAACAGGAACATGAACAGACTAATCGTAACACGAGAGCAACAGGAGTGACAGGAACAATAGGATCAACAAGAGTAACAGTGGTTACCGAAGTCAGGAACAGGAACCAACCGACAAGGTAAGAGAAGAATCAGGAAGTGAACAGGAAGGAGGCTGTATATAGGGAAAGCACAGCAGGCTATAAATCAGCAGCCTGCTGTGGAAATAGAAAAGGGTCAGACGGGAGCCATGTAGGATGATGTAGCTGCTGGGCTGTTCCTGGTGCCCATCATCCTCACACCTGTACAGTTATGCTTTCATTGTTATGTTTTCTGTTTTATTTAAAGATCATTACAACAACCACTATTAGATTATGAGTCATGCCTTATGTCATATTGCATTGTTATGGTATTTATTTACTTGTTTGTTTAGTTAGGTATTTAATTAATAAACTCGGACAACCCCTATTATTCATTCATTCATACTGTTGCAGTAATAAATAAATAAATATTTTCCATCTGGATAAGTCTGCCTATCACAATCATGCTGAGCTTGACCAACCATTCACAAACCCCACTCTGATGGTATAGTCTTTCCATTATTTATTACAGGACAAAAAACACAAAATGCATATTCTCAGAACCCGAAAATTAAAAACTGGGAAACCGGAAAAACTAACTAAAACCAAATTTTAATTTGATCTATTGGTTGAAAAAACAAAATAATGAATACAACCAATTTTTCACTTTACATTTCTGCTGCAAAACATCTGAAAAAATAAACGAAAACAGACCCAGACCTTCAGGTGCATGTTTAATATCACATTTGGGATTTGTCTAGAACTGTGCTGCCTTGGCCAAAGAGCTTTTTAACATCTGCTTGTGAATCTGTTCCTTTCCCCGAACTCAGAATCTTACACCATTGATTTTAATTAGCAGGGTTCACAAACCCCATTTTCCGCACTATTTACAGATCACTGGAACACAGAAATATCCATTTATTTTTCTGAGTTTAATTAATTTTCTGAGAAATGGGGTGCGTGTTTATTGCAAGACAAAGCCCCTTATTATTGTGTTCATATGATGGAAGATGTTCACATAATGACACGTGCTCATATGGTGAGCTGAGGCAATGTGAAAGAGAAATGCAATAACACTAAGCATCCAATGTAGAGTCTGTGGTGCAGTTCAGATTGTTCCCAGCCATTAAGGTTAAAAAATGATGTTTGAATTTTAAATGATACGGTCTGCTTGCGCTACTCGGAGCCCAACACCTGCAGGATCTCTGAAACTTAGACAAAAGCAGAACGTAGACAAACAGAAGCGATGGGACCTCACCCCTCCACTGAGATGCTGCCGAGGGTGAAGACACCTGAGTCAGCTGACATGGAGTGACTACCTAAGGACACACATATATATATATATTTATCTGGTCTTGGTCTCAGTCTGACTAATGAAAGTCTTGATACTGACTCAGACTCGACAATACTGGTCTTGACTAGTAGCCTAGGACTGTGGTAGCCTAGCGGGTAAGGCACTGGACTATGGACCAGAAGGTCCAGGGTTCAAATCCTGCCTCTGCCCAGCTGCCACTGTTGGGTCCTTGAGCAAGACCTTTAACCCACAATTGCTTGGATTGTAAGACTGTACCAATTGTAAGTCTAAGGGCGTCTGCTAAATGCTGTAAATGTAAAATGAAGTGTAAATGACTACAACACTACTACCAGCTGAGCTGGTTAATATCTGGTTCATATAGGTGTCTAGGGTGCTGCCTATTCTCCGGTTGATGATCTTGGGGCAGCCTGTTTGTCTAAAGCTGTGTCATGATCTTCCAACTTTCAAAGTTTGTGTCAAACCAGATGGGTCTGTGGTAGTTCGAGCAGACTAGGGACAATCTGCAGCTACAAAGAGATCTCAAACACATTTTGCAGGACTGGGCTGTGCGTAGGCATAACCTATTACTGACTACTTAGTATTTAGTAACATGCTATTATCAGGCATAAAGAGTAATTTATTCAGAATGCATTTAGGCAGTGGTGTCTCTGGCACAGAAAGTCTGATGAGACACAACAAGCTCTGTATGGGGTAACTCCGTATCTGACTCGGTAATGAAGCTACACACAAATATACATAGTCAATGAGTCCAAATGTACCTCATAAATAACATCTCACATCCACACATAACAGCAAAGGAGTAATGGAGGCAGGGACATGAGTGGCAACACCAAGAACAACCTCATGCAACTTGAATATTACCGTGTTTAATAGTATCACATTAAAAAACTAACGTTATCAAGCATTATATGATCACTGTGATCTGCTACACCAATAACACGTCACGAACAACATCTTAACAAATTCGTAGGTCTAATCCATTGCTTTCTGGACTGTATATTACAGGAAAAATACACTATATGGACAAAAGTACTGGGACACCTACACATTACACCTACAGGAGATTTTATGACATCGAATTCTACAATCCCACAATCAGAAAAAGTTGGGGCAGTATGGAAAGCAAAACACAGTGTTTCTTACATTGAATTTTATTTCACTGCAGGCAGTATAAACCTTTGACATTTCATGTTTTGTCTGATCGACTTAATTTTGTGTGTTGACATACTTCCATTCCTGCATTTCAGGCCTGTAACACATTCCAAAAAAATGGGACAATGAAGCATTTACCACTTTGTAATGTTGCCGCTCCTTCTCACAAAACTTATAAGGACATTTTGGCACTGATGACACCAAGCGATTAAGTATTTTCCCTCCTCTTCCACAGCCATGGCTTAGTTATGTGTGCAGCATGTGGTTTTGCATGGTGTTGCTGAAAAATACATGGGCGTCCATTTACATTTATCAAGAGCAATTTACAATTGATACATTCTTACAATCCCAGCAATTGTATGTTAAGAGCCTTGCTCAAGGACCCAACAGTGGCAGCCTGGCAGAAGGGGGATTTGAACCATGGACCTTCTGGTCCATAGTCCAGCACCTTTACCACTAAGCTACCACAGTCACATACCTGAAAAAAATTGTCATCTTGAAGGCAGTATACTGTATGTTGCTCTAAAATCTCAGTGTAGTTTTGCTGGCTTTTGGATTTGCTACTGATAATAGTCTGGTTTGTCCTTTTCATCTTTGGTCTGGGGCACACAATGTCAATTTCTTCCAAAACAGTTCTGGAATAAACGTTTCCACTGTGTGATGGTCCATCCCAAATGCCTCTGAGCTCAGAGAAGTCGACACCCCTTCTGGACATGGTTAACAAAGGTTTGCCAAAGTAATCCTTTGACCATTTGGTTATATTAGCTGTTGATGAATGATGGTTCTTGATGCAGTGATGTCTGAGGGATCGGAGATCACAGGTCTTCAGTTTAGATTTGTGCTCTTGCTCTTTACACACTGAAATTCCTTCAGATTCCTTGAAATATAATTCATAATGATATGAATCATAAAGATATTATGATATTATATTATGAATCATAATGATATTATGCACTGCCACTGCAGAGGGAGAGACATGCAAACCCCTTCCAATCTTTCTAAGAGGAACATTGTTTTAAAACGTCTCAATAATTTTCTCACGCATTTGTTGCTCAACTGGAGATCCTCTGCCCATCTTTGCTCCTCGAAGACTCAGCCTTTCATTTATACTGCTTTTGTACCAAATCATGATTGCAGTCACCTTTTGACATCACCTGTTTGAAATCACATCATTATTTTGTTTTTTTACCTCATTACTAGCACTAAATTGCCCTTGTCCCAACCTTTCTGGAATGTGTAGCAGGCCATTTGTTTATTAACAAATGAAATGAAGTTAATAAAATGAAATTTCTTGGGTTCTGCACTGAAGTAAAAGTCAAAGTAAATGAAAGACACATTGTGTTGCATTTTCCATACTGTCCCAACTGTTTCTGACTTGGGGTGTAAATCTATGGTCATTAATATGAAGTTGGTCGTCCCGTTTCAGGTATAACATCCACTGTTCCGGGTATTATACCAAAGCCACTCCTACAACAAACTTTACATTTGGCACAATGCAGTCAGGCAGGCAACGTTCTCATGGTATTTACCAAACCCAGACTCATCCATCAGACTGCTAGTTAGAGAACATGTCACTGCTCCAGAGTCCAGTGATGGCGTGCTTTACACCAATCCATCCAACGTTTGACATTGTGCTTGGTGATGTAAGGCTTGCATACAGCTGCTTGGCCATGGAAACCCATACCAAGAAGCTTTTCGTGCACAGTTTATGTGCCAATGTTAATGCCAGAGGAGGTTTGGAGTTCTGCAGTTATTGAGTCAGCAGAGCGTTTGTATCCACTATGATCCTCGGCAACCTCACTCTGTGACTTCATGTTGTCTAATACTTAGTGGCTGAGTTGGCTGTGGATCCTAAACACTTCCACTTTTCAATAATACAACTCACAGTTCCTCGTGGAAAATCTAGGGGGAATCTAGGGGGAAGAAATTTCATAAACTGACTTGTTGCGACAGTGGCATCCTATTACAGTACCACATTTGAATTCACTGAGCTCTTTAGAACGACCCATTCTTTCACAAATGTTTGGAAAGACAGACTGCATGGCTAGGTTCTTGAATTTATACACCTGTGGCAATGGGACTAACAAAAACACCTGAATTCAGTGATTAAGAGGTGTGTCCTAATACTTTTGTTAATTTGTTCAAGTTATCTCAGGTTGGTTGGAGACTGTTAATGAACCCCAATTTTCAATTCATGAAACAGATTCTTAAGATTCTTGGATTGAGGTCTGGGCTTTGACTTGGCCACTCTAATACATTAAGGTGTTTGAACCCTCCCTGTGTACCTTTGGCAATATAACTTAGGGTCAGCATCTTGTTTAAAGGTTTTCCTCAAGGACTGTCCTGTATTTGGCTTCATCCAGCTGGTCTTCAACTCTAACCAGTTTCCTATTCCCTGCAGATGAAAAACATTCCCACAACAAGATGGGAACTTTCAGGGTGATGAGCAGTGTATGGTTTGTGACATAACGGCACTTTGCAACAAGGCCAAAAAAATCTATTTTGGTCCCATTTTCCAAAATGTTGTCTCCAACATGCCTCTTGGCGAACACTAACCATGATTTCAAATGGTATTTTTTTTCAAGAAAGGCTTTATTCATGCCATTCCTCTCCAATGCGCAGCTTTTCCCATCTCACCTGTAGATCTCCTCAGCTGAATAACCTTCGGCTTCACTGCCCTCCTTAATCGATCATTGACTTCTGATGGGCAGCCTCATCTATGCAGAGTCACTGTTGTGCCATAGTCTTTTCATTCTAAGTAATGGAGTATTTTCAAAGTTTGGGATATCTTTTATCTCTATATATGTATATCTGATCAATAATTTTCTAGAATTTTGTCCCATTTTGACAGCTCCTTGTTTTTTTGAGGTTTGTGTAGGTATGCTCTCAAATTATGGTATATTCCGGAACAAGGTGTTTTTCTGTTGAGATCATATTACACTTTAATTGCACACAGATCAGCCTTATTCAGTAAATTCTTATTCAGTAAATCCTGATTTATGGCGAGGCCGCACCAGTCCTGGGATTAAGCCCGGCAGTCTGGTATATGCTGGTACAGGGACTTGTGACTGACTGTGTGGAGTGATGATGAAGAGGGGGAACATGGGATCTTTCCAGTCTTACTTCTACTACTTCGATCCTAATTATTAGATTCTGTAGGATACCAGGAAACCAGTCTTACCAGATGAATTGCAGCTTCATTGCACATGATAGTGGTTAAAACCAGTCCATGACGGTTCTGGGGCCAGTAACCACCCCCTCAAGGAACCTCTACTGAAATAAGTTCAATTCCAGTGGGAGTGAGACCCCATTGTAGGGGCAACCCCTCCATCTGTATTGCATCACTAATTTACAGCAAAGTAGTGAACACATTACATTTATCTTGGCAATGAAGTAGCACATATTAGGACAGTGGTTCCCAAGCTGGAAAGCCTGCAATATTTTCCTTTCTCCAGACATGACACCAGATTGTTATATTTTGGTCTCATCCATCCATAAAACATTTTTTCCAGTAGCCTTCTGGCTTGTACTTGATCTGTTGCAATGACCTTTGAAAAGCAGTGGCTTTCTCCTTGAGCCTGCCATGCACACCAATTCTTCAGCATAGAGATACAATGGTACCTCGGCACTTTGGAACCCGTCGAATTCAGTTCTTGGCGCATTTTGACTAGAATAATTTGTCTCGGTTATCGTCATTTGCTCGGCGCATTTGCTAAAACTTGTATGAGCCGAAACACGATTCTCAATTCACGATTCACAATTCATGATTCAATACACAGTGTTCAGTGATTCAGATTCACAATAGCTGTTGCTCAGAGAAGATGCCTGCTGTGTTTTTCTTAATTTTTACATCTATAGTACTGTATTCTCAGTGCAAATAAGTCTGCATGGGTTAGTTTATAAGAGCCAACCGAAAGCAAAACAGGAATTGAATGCTCCAGAACACAGGCTGCAATTAGCTTAGCAGCTACACTAATGCAGCGAGTTCACCAATACAGTGTTTTGCTTTTACTTTTCACTTTCAATCCATTTCTCACTAAATTACAGGATAAGGTTTAATGATTTTGGCCAACTGTAGATACATGTAAGTGTTTTAAACATTAACTTACTTATCATTACTTATCATAGGCTATGATACAGTGTAGACCGCTCTACCAAACACTCGTTAAACTCCTCAGTTCATAATGCATTTAACTTAAGATGGAGTTGTCAGAACATATCCCCATCATAAATCAGAGAGCACCTGTACAATATAACTCCATTAATGTATATGATGCCTTATACGGTGTGGATTTTCTGGGGGTCTGAAACACATTAATTCAATTTGCATTATTCCTTATGGGGAAAAATTTGCTCGACACTAGTCCTACACGTAGATAAAGAAAATTCACTTACACAAATAAGCCAAAAATATTCGACTTGGTCATTTATGTATTGAGGAAAAAGATCCAATATTACATCTCTGAGCAGGTCAAACACATGTGAACTTATATAACCTATATAACCTGGTATATTGAATGAGCATAAGATGTAGTTACCAATGATATTTTACTATATTCCTCCCCAAACCTCTATAAATACATACTAAACACCCCATGTATTATTTTTAATGGTTTAGAATGACCTTTTAAAGGATGACCTTAGGACCTTAGCTATGGGAAACCTATCAAAATGGGTGTCTGTGGTGGTCAGGCAGAGCCTTTGTTGACCCACTGGAGCTTACCTTATTATTGGTGCTGTTGATAACATTAGGAAGAAAATGAAACTGCAGGACAACTTGCATGATGTGCATATGTAAACAAAATAGGGGTTTGGAGAGATATGAGCTCCATGGAAACAGGTTGTGTCTCCTCACTGGAGAAATGGCAGCATGTGATGAAAGAGAAGGAACTAATGCTTACGCTTCTCCTGCTGTCTAAGGAAATTGCTCAGCTACTACTTATTACGGTAATAGCAAAAAATTTCCTATGGCCATCTCTGTCTCTCCCTTGCACTGTCTTTATGTCTATTTTTGCGTCTAGGGACACAAATGTTTAATTTTTTCCATTAAAAACTATTCTCAGCGCTTCGCCTGCTCCATTCTCTGATTGTAAATACACCATTATCTTTATAATATTTGCTCTCAAATGCAGTTATAAAACTGTGCTGAAATGCTTGTGCTGCCTTCTTTTAAAAGTACTAAACAAATTATGTTGTGCAGTCACATTGGCACAGGCAGCTGTAAAATGGACTAAATGCTTAGCAAAGTAGCATTTACCTGCTGATCAAATCTGCAGTCACTCAATTCCACTCCACAAGACCTCCGTGCCATTTGCGCCTGCCTGTTTTCTCCTCCTGTATGCAGAAGTAAAGTGCATGAAGGTTGTGGAGAACAAAACAGGCTCTACTAGGAAATGTCATTTTGAAACTCGTGCATGGTAGAGGATCCTGACCTCTATGATCAACTCGGTGCTAAAAGCCAGAAAGAGCATATAATTTCCAAGCTTACATTTACATTTACAGAATTTAGCAGACGCCCTTATCCAGAGCGACTTACACTTGGTACAGTCTTACAATCCAAGCAATTGTGGGTTAAGGGCCTTGCTCAAGGACCCAACAGTGGCAGCTTGGCAGAGGTGGGATTTGAACCCTGGACCTTCTGGTCCATAGCCCAGTACCTGGACTGAAAATAATCCACCAGCCAAAAATGTCCAGCCACCAGCATCCTGTGAGCACTGATGAAGGATTAGAGGATCACGTACACAAACTGTACAGGAGTTTCTCTGACTTTACATCTACAAGGTGGAGAAATGTAGTAAATGTGTCAGAGTGTACAGTGAGTGAACAAAGTGTTTAAAAACTACCAGCAAGTAGGAAGAGAAACAGACTTAAATAATGAATAAGCATAGAATGCTTCAGACTTATACTTTTCCCTGTAATGCAGTAGTTAAAGGAAGGACAGCCATTAAAACCAGCAGCCCATCAGTACCACATGTCCATTATTTTATGCTTGAAGGTGATTTACACCCTCCAGTTCACAGCATGACAGACGAGCTCACTATGCCCCCACCACCAAGCAATCTTCCAATCTTGTAAGTGCTGAACCCCTACTGAGTCAACATTCTGTTATATGTAAGAAGTACTAACTTACGTGTAATAGATCCTGAAGGTTGACATTCATAATGTTCTGTGTGGTTCATAAAAGCAATACAATGACACAAAATACTGAAAGTATATTCAAAGAAAGAAAAGAGCTGGTTACAGTGTGATGAAGGATAAAGAGAAAGAAAAGGTCTGGCTTTTTTCATTATTCAATTGTCCTTTTATTTTTTGTTCACCAGCCATTGTAAGTGTACTGTTTCATTTTTGTAGGGTTCTTACTCTGCTTGCTCTGTTAAGGTTGCAGGCATAAAGTAAGTGTGTTCTGGATGTGACGTCCTGATGTGTCCAGTCCAATCTCTGGGCCAGCAGAGGGTCACTGCTGCAGCAAAGGGGGTGATCCCTGGAACTGCTTCCACTCCCTGACCTGGCTGGAAGGTGAGCTAATAGAAAGGCAATAATAACTCAAATAACCACTCGTTATGGTCAAAGTGTGCAGAGGAGCATTCCGAAAGCACAATATGTCAAACCTTGAAGCAGATGGGCTACAGCACCAGAAGACCACACCAGGTGCCACTCCTTTCAGCTCAGAACAGGCAACTGAAGCTACAATTTGTACAGGCTCACCAAAATTGGACAAGAGAAGTTGGAAAAATGTTGCCTGGTCAGCATTTTGCATAAACAACTGGCTGGTGGTGATGGTATAATGGTGTGGGGATATTTTCTTGGCACATTTTGGGCCCTTTAATTCCAATTGAGCAATATTTAAATGCCACAGCCTTCCTCTGTATTGTTGCTGGCCTTGTTTATCCCTTTATGAGCACAGTGTACCCATTTTGTGATAGCTCCTTCTAGCTGGATAATGCACCAGGTCACATCATCTCATCTCTCTTGAACATGACAATGAGTTCACTGTACTCAAATGGCCTCCACAATCACCAGATCTCAATCCAATAAAGCACCTTTGGGATTTGGTGGACGGGAGACTCCTTCAGCGTAGATATTTTTTACTTGTAATACCTGCTTTAAATATAGTCAGGGTCGAAGAGGCTCTGGGATGGGAGACCAGTCCATTGCAGAATTGGGTAGGAGTCACTGTTGCAGTGCCAGAGCATGATCCTACGAATGGTCTCTACTTTTTCAGACACAGTCTCTTTGATGGTGGGCTATCAAAGTGCTGTGCCACCCAAAGGCAGATTCAGTCATGTCAGTAGATGATATGTTGAATTCCCCAAAATCAATAGTGAGGAGAAATACATTGTTAACTTTGCATTAGCACCTTATATATAAGAACAGGCAAGTGTATTCCAGCAGCAGTCAGAGCACTTTCTTATAAAGGTCACAGTGATAAACAGTCATTCTGTCACTTGTAATAAAACACAACACTCCGTGGTGAGGTAGCAGCCTTCCTATAGATAAAATCCCCATAATCCAGAACAGCTAAAAAAATTTTTGTTTGGTAATATTTTCTAGTCTTAAAAGCAAGATTTGTTGCTATATAAACAAAGCAAATGGCTTAAATAAAGACCCGCATATTTGGATATGGCTAGCAGTTTAATTATGTTAATTAAGAAATGATGTTAAATTTTAATTAGGATTTATAGTATTTTACCTTCAGAACAGCAATAAATCTGCATAGTAACTTAGTAAAGGACAAAGTATGGCGTAATTAGCATACAAGTGATTCTTACAATGTTGGGAATTGGTCAAAATACATAGTTTGTTCATTTAAAATGAGAAATAAATAACCACAGTGCCACAGACACAGACCTTCTTCCTGAGTGGAACTTGTGAGCCTCTGGGTGAGGCAGACCTAGGGACACAAAACTGGAAGAACAGTGCCACAAAGCTCATCTCAATTTTTCCAGAACACATCTTGATGACTTTTGGGAAAACATTCTGTGGACTGGCGAGACAAAAGTTGAACTCTTTGAGGTGTGTCCCATTTACATCTGGCGTACAGAGTAACATGTGCACTTCAGAAAAAGAACATTATAGCAACAGTTAAAATATGGTGGTGGTTAGTGTGATGGTCTGGGGCTGTTTTTGCTGCTTCAGCTTCTGGACCTGAAAGACTTGCTGTGATAAATGGAAAGACTATGAATGTCTGCTGTCCTACCAAAAAATCCCTGAAGGAGAATGTTCCGGCCATCTGTTCATGACCTCAAGCTGAAACGAACTTGGGTTCTGCAGCAGGACAATGATCCAAAACACACCAGCAAGTCCACCTCTGAATGGCTGAAGAAAAACAAAATGAAGACTTTGGAGTGGCCTAGTCAAAGTCCTGACCTGAATCCTATTGAGATGCTGTGGCATGACCTTAAAAAGGCCGTTCATGCTCAAAAACTCTCCAATGTGGCTGAATTACAACAATTCTGCAAAGACGAGTGGCCAAAATTCCAAAAGTTTGGTTGCAGTTGTTGCTGCTAAGGGTGGCCCTTAGTAGTTATTAGGCAGTTATTAGGTTTAGGGGGCAATCACTTTTTCACACAGGGCCATGTGAGTTTGGATTATTTTCTCAAGTATGTCTTTGGACTGTGAGAGGAAACCAGAGTACCTGGAGTAAACCCACACAGACACAGGGTGGACATGCAGACTCCACATAGAAAGAAATCAGACTGCTCCACCTGGGATCAAACCCAGGACCTTCTCGCTGGGAGGTGACAGTGCTACCCTCCAAGCCGCTGTGCCACCCTACACTAACACCACATTACCTTAATCACTACATTAGCTTAAAAGACTACTTTTCTACGTAAACAACCCTTAACAACATAGGCATCGAACCACACACTGCACACTGGGATCGGGAACAGTTCAACAGACACATTTTTAAAGTGCCATTGCCATCCTGAGTGTGGGGTAATAAATAAATAGCCCAGAATACCCTTTGGAACCATATGGGGCATAAGATCCAACCAACTTGCAACATGCCTTGGCTTCTGCCAATAGTGAGTAGCCTTGAAACTCAAGTATTGGCAAGGTCTTTGCTCCCTGGAAATAGAGAGGGTGCACCTCACTACTAGTGGCAACTCAAAGTGGCAAGGGCATGTCATACAACTCCCACTTTAAAACACAACTCAAACCTCACCTCGCCAGAGGCGGGATGGAACCAGAGTAGCTAAGGACTGCAAACTAGAGCTCTACCACTGAGCATGGATGGTGGTGGGAGTAGTGAGGCCTGCTCTTGCATTTTGAAGAGAGTGAGACGCTAAGAACTCGCAGTGTTGAGTGTTTGCCCGACTCTGACATGGGACAGCAATGCCCGCAGGTGGTTCTGAGAGTTGTTCTGTACCCCAAGCAGTTTTCGTAATGATAAGGGTGGCAATCAGCACTCGCCATTCAAGTGTGTGTTATTACATTGGGTTCACCGTAGGCTACTGGCTTGCAGTGCACATGGGTCTGAGGGATATGTTACAGCTATAATCTGGTCCTGACATCATTTTATAACCCGTTTTCAGATGCCAAAGCCTGGAGAAGACCGAATATGTGGCAGTACCAAACAGCTTTTGTTAGATCAATAAGTAGAACAAAATAGATCTTCAAGATAGTATGCAGTGTAACCACCACTGGTAACAACAGTGTGACTGTGATATGCAAAAATCCAAAACATGACGTGCTTACAATACTGTTATGCTCTAGAAGGCAAAAAACTGAGTGTTTAAAAACTGATAATCTGTAATATTCTGGCTAGTAGCTGATAAAATTAAAAGATGATCAAAAGCTTTACAAAGTAATATTCAGTCACTTGCAGAACCAGATGATTGTGTTGCTGTGATAAGGCTGTATGGCCATTTGTGGATTTTATTACTTTCCAAAAACCAGGAAGGATTACTATACCTCACAGTAGATAAGCTCTTAGCTCCTATTTGGCTCTTATTACGCTGCAATAAAAGTTTGCCAGTGTGTTACTGGCAGTTGGCCTGGTATTAGTAACACCCTGCTGGGTAACAAGCCTATAGATCATGGAGATTTTTGTAATTTTGTATTCCTGAGGCATGCTATGGAGTGATGATCACTAACACCGCAGACAAACACACCCACTGTGATGTATTAACAAGGTCTGCTGGGGAGAATGAGATCAATAAACCTAAACGTAGATTGGTTATTTCAATGAATTATCATTTGAGGTCAACTGAGGTTACTACAAATGTATTCAATGTATAAACGTATGTCAAGGTTTCTTCTTTATAACATTTAGAGAGCTTTCCTTGCCACTGTTTTCCTAGGGTTGCTCAATTAGGGCTGTTAGCCTAGATATTTGTGAAGCTGCTTTGAGTCAATGCCCCATTGTAAAAATAAAAAAAGTGCTATATAGATCAAGTTGATTTTGACTTTGAACTGCAACCAGTATATTCTGGAATAGGCTCTGGACCTCCCCATCAACCTAACCAGGAAAGGCAGGATCCAGCGGGAACTTTCAGTATAGGCTATGAGTTCAACAATTTTCTTGAAGGAGACATGCCATAAAATTAAATCAGCCACGTGTCCACTTGCAAATTTGCTTCGCAGCCTTCTAATCATCCATCACACTGTGTTTACCACTCAAGATTAAGGTATCACTAGCGCTGTTACAGTGGTCGTCATCATACCTGACAGAAAGGAAGTAAAAAAAACCTACACTCCTACCACCTCCACTATAACACAAGGAGTTCCCTGAGGCAATGTGATAGATAGAGAAAGAGAGAGAGAGAGAGAGAGAGAGAGAGAGAGAGAGAGAGAGAGAGAGAGAGAGAGAGATATGTATATAAATATATATAAAAAATATTTAGTCAGCCACTGATGTTGCAAGTTCTCCTACTTAGAAAGATGAAAGAGGTCTATAATTTTCATCATAGGTACACCAACTATGATCCAGGAACTATATACATCCAGGAAATCTATATAAATCCCAACTATATAAATCCAGGAAATCACATTGTA